>CM050167.1:32655201-32790201 GCA_027410445.1 Discoglossus pictus
AGGATGTGGGCAGCTGGGTAGGATGTGGGCAGAAAGCTGCTGTATTTGTTATCAAGCACATCCTAATGGAGAGTGCAATGTAAGAAGCTCCCATGGAACATGTTGATCCTATAGTTCAGGCTAACATTATATAAATTAAACGTTGAGAAGGCAAAATGAGGATGTGCCACTGAAAATGTTAGCATGAATGATACAGGGAGTGCAGAATTATTAGGCAAGTTGTATTTTTGAGGATTAATTTTATTATTGAACAACAACCATGTTCTCAATGAACCCAAAAAACTCATTAATATCAAAGCTGAATATCTTTGGAAGTAGTTTTTAGTTTGTTTTTAGTTTTAGCTATTTTAGGGGGATATCTGTGTGTGCAGGTGACTATTACTGTGCATAATTATTAGGCAACTTAACAAAAAACAAATATATACCCATTTCAATTATTTATTTTTACCAGTGAAACCAATATAACATCTCAACATTCACAAATATACATTTCTGACATTCAAAAACAAATCAGTGACCAATATATCCACCTTTCTTTGCAAGGACACTCAAAAGCCTGCCATCCATTGATTCTGTCAGTGTTTTGATCTGTTCACCATCAACATTGCGTGCAGCAGCAACCACAGCCTCCCAGACACTGTTCAGAGAGGTGTACTGTTTTCCCTCCTTGTAAATCTCACATTTGATGATGGACCACAGGTTCTCAATGGGGTTCAGATCAGGTGAACAAGGAGGCCATGTCATTAGATTTTCTTCTTTTATACCCTTTCTTGCCAGCCACGCTGTGGAGTACTTGGACGCGTGTGATGGAGCATTGTCCTGCATGAAAATCATGTTTTTCTTGAAGGATGCAGACTTCTTCCTGTACCACTGCTTGAAGAAGGTGTCTTCCAGGAACTGGCAGTAGGACTGGGAGTTGAGCTTGACTCCATCCTCAACCCGAAAAGGCCCCACAAGCTCATCTTTGATGATACCAGCCCAAACCAGTACTCCACCTCCACCTTGCTGGTGTCTGAGTTGGACTGGAGCTCTCTGCCCTTTACCAATCCAGCCACGGGCCCATCCATCTGGCCCATCAAGACTCACCCTTCATTTCATCAGTCCATAAAACCTTCGAAAAATCAGTCTTGAGATATATCTTGGCCGAGTCTTGACGTTTCAGCTTGTGTGTCTTGTTCAGTGGTGGTCGTCTTTCAGCCTTTCTTACCTTGGCCATGTCTCTGAGTATTGCACACCTTGTGCTTTTGGGCACTCCAGTGATGTTGCAGCTCTGAAATATGGCCAAACTGGTGGCAAGTGGCATCGTGGCAGCTGCACGCTTGACTTTTCTCAGTTCATGGGCAGTTATTTTGCGCCTTGGTTTTTCCACACGCTTCTTGCGACCCTGTTGACTATTTTGAATGAAACGCTTGATTGTTCGATGATCACGCTTCAGAAGCTTTGCGATTTTAAGAGTGCTGCATCCCTCTGCAAGATATCTCACTATTTTTGACTTTTCTGAGCCTGTCAAGTCCTTCTTTTGACCCATTTTGCCAAAGGAAAGGAAGTTGCCTAATAATTATACACACCTGATATAGGGTGTTGATGTCATTAGACCACACCCCTTCTCATTACAGAGATGCACATCACCTAATATGCTTAATTGGTAGTAGGCCTTCGAGCCTATACAGCTTGGAGTAAGACAACATGCATAAAGAGGATGATGTGGTCAAAATACTCATTTGCCTAATAATTCTGCACTCCCTGTATAATGCTATATAGTACTCACTGGAGGAATTTATTAAGCATCACACACACCATGTAAGACACCTTTAATGCTTAATAAATTCCACCTCATGTTTCGACAGCCTCACATTTTATGTTAGAAATCAGAGGTTTAGAGGATGAAATAAGGAGGTCCCACAGAAATTACTGACTGAGGATGATACTGCTATACCATATAATATTCATATTTGGCCATTTCAACACGGCAACATATTATCGGATATCAGTAACTGGGATATCATGCAGAATAAATAGGTCCCTTTGTACAACAGTACAGAAAATGGTGACACTGAGGTTATCTTATTGGTTACATACAGAATAAAGAGGCCAATGTGTACATCATGCATCAGTTGAGCATATTTCTATATACTTAGTAAAACTATTGTTTTTTCTCAGCAGGAGTTCAGCTTCCTAGATATCAGCCTTATTAAATTGCGATTCGGCCAATTGAATAGGTATCTATATAAGCACAGAGCATATTTTTTTTCAGTAGTTTTTAGTTTGTGAAGACCTTGCTTTTGGATAAAAGTTCACCAACTAAACACGTCTATAACAAAAATATGTTATGTGCTTATATAGAGCCCTATTCAATTGGCCAAATTGCAATTTAATAAGGCTGATAATAGATATGATGTAATAAAGACAGTACAAATGTATATGTTTCCTTCATTTTGGTTATACTAAAAATGAAAAGCAAATTCTTCTGAGAAAAAACTGATACCAGAGAAGCAGAGACTTACATTAATAAATTAGCAATGTAGGCCAAAATCTGGCAAGAGTGCAAACAATATCATCCTCCATTAGAGGAAACTAAAATGAACATACTATGAGTAACCAGGTTAAATGATCCCATAACAAAACAAGACTTACTGCCTTCTAGCCCTCTCTGAATCTCTTCTCCCCTCCATTATCCCCTTGTTGTATTCATCTCTGCCCATCATCTCTCACAAAGTTCAATTACCTCTTCCCCTCCCATATCCCACTGTCTTATTTACCTCGCCCCCTTCTCTATCACCTTGTATTATTCACCTCTTCCCTTCCAATATCCCACTTCTTATTCCCCTTTCTGACCCACCTACCTTATCCTCCACTCCTCTCCCCAGCTACAAACCCAATATACAACCTACGTCCATCACTACTTGAACCTTTGAGATACAAAGTTGGCTAATATGGGCCTCTAGCCTCTAATATGCCTCTTGTAGCAGGCAGTCAGGAGGTCAATAAATAATAAATTTATCCCAAATTTTAAAAAAAAATGCTTGTTTTATATTTTAACAGGTTAATCCATTGCATCAGTTATAAATTAGGGATAGTATGCAGAAAAAAAGTACAAATTAACGCACTTTGTTAATTAACATTATGTTTCCTTTGACATCTTGGAGTTTTATAATCCACTATCTATTGCGGCCATAAGACTTAGGCAGGGAGCGCCGAATGTGGTCACTGCGCTGGTTGAGATGAGCGCCATAGGCACTTATCCCTACGACCGTGTAGCACTTAAGCAGGATGCGACGAAGGCGCTCACTGCGCTGGTGCGACACCCGTAGCACTTTGAAAAAATTGCAACAAAAAAAAATACAGCCCGTAACACTTCCAAAAGGAAACCGCGACTTAAAATACAAGCCACAAAAAAATACTAACTTAACGGAAAAACTGTGCACACCGAAAACCACAGAAAATACAAACAAAATAAAATAAAAACATCACACACACCAAGGGGAAACACCCAGGAAGTCCAATTTTAAGAGTTTAGGCACTCGAAAATTCCCTAAGCGAGAGAAAAAATGGCCTCCGAAAAAAACAAAAACGAGGCTACACGACCCCTAAACCCGCAAAATACCACCAGGCACATACAACTTTTACACAACCCCGTACGAGCTACAAAATACACTATTAGGAAGGACGCAAAATCATCCACACCCGCGTAACACATACACAATCACCGCCATCTTACAACACTAACTTACAGAATGCGGAACTACACAGCTACACAAACGGCTTCCCCTCGCGCACGCAGCCTATTTACACGACACACTGCACACATTGCTGACACTTACACCTCAGCTCCACAAGAGTGCAAACCTACATTGTATGCTGCAGGAACATCAAAACAGATTGTCAGCTCTTCATATTGGTTGCTGCATATATTCATTACAAATAGGTAAAGTATATTAAATTATCAGTTCAGTAATTAATTAATTATAATTACAAAAATACATGTACAGAAAAAATTACAAAACACCAGACAACAGTATCACAATACACGCCAAAACCGTTCACCACACGCCTCACAAGGAGCGCCAAGGGTGCTCAGAGGAGGAAAGCTACACAAGATGAGAGCCTGGCAATGTGCGCCAAAAGGTGCTAAGCATGGACCTTGCAATCAACGCCAAAGGGGCTCTGACAACCAAAAATACACCAATTCAGAGGCGCACAAGGCTTGCAATGAGCGCCGAAGCTACTCACACAACCAAAACACTTTGTATGCCAAACAGCATTCCCTGACTTACAATTCTATTGCCGTCATTTTTTGACGGCCAAGTCGCTAGTATATATATATAAAATAAGATAAAGAATGAAGCCTGGCAATGCTGTTTGCCACACAAGGGGAGCCTCTCCCACCGTCTACTTTACTGGCCTTGCGATGAGCGCCTTTGGCGCTCATCACGGGCCTCGCAATGAGCGCCTTTGGAGCTCATTGCGAATCTCTCCCCCTGCCTATTTCCTCCCTTGTGTCTTATTTCCCCCCCTCCTCTCCCTCCCTTGTGTCTCCTTTCTTTCTCTTCTCCCTCCCTTGTATTCCCACCCCCGTGTTTTTACCCCCCTATCCCTCCAGTGTCTCTAACCCCCTCCCCTGTGTCTCTTTTCCTCCTGTGTCTTCCCCCCCGCTCCCTCCCATGCGTCTCTTTCCCTCCTGTGTCTCTTCCCCCCCTCTCCCTCCCATGCGTCTCTTTACCCCTCCCCTGTGTCTCTTTCCCTCCTGCGTCTCTTTCCCCCTCCCCTGTTTCTCTTTCCCCCCTCTCCCTCCCCTGTGTCTGTTCCCCCATCCCTCGTGTCTTCCCCCCCACTTCCCTCCCCTGTGTATCTTCCCTCCTCCTCTCCCTCCCCTGTGTCTCTTCACCCTCCTCTCACTACCCTGTGTCTCGCCCCCCCTCCTCTCACTCCCCTGTGTCTCTTTCCCCCCTCCTCTTCCTCCCCTGTGTCTCTTTCCCTCCTGTGTCTCTTCCCCACCTCTCTCTCCCGTGTCTCTCTCCCCCCTGTGTCTCTTTTCCCCCTCTATCCCCCTTTGTTTCTTCCCCCCTCCCCCTGTGTCTCTTTCCCCCTCTCCCCCTGTGTCTCTTCCCTGTGTCTCTTTCCCCCTCTCCCCTTTGTCTCTCTCCCCCCCCTTTGTCTCTTCCCCCCTGTGTCTCTTTTCCCCCCTCCCCCGTGTCTCTTCCCCCCGTGTCTCTTTCCCCATCCCCCACCTATTTCTCCCCTTTCCCCCCTGTGTCTCTTCCCCCCTCTCCCCCGTGTATCTTTCCCCTCTCCCCCCGTGTCTCTTTCATTCTCTCCCCTGTGTCTCTTTCCCCCTCTCCCCCCCTGTGTCTCTTCCCCCCATCCCTCCCATTTCCCCTCCCCTGTGTCTCTTTCTCCCCCTCTCCCTCTGTGTCTCTTCCCCCCTCTCCCTATGTGTCTCTTCCCCCTTCCCTTACGTGCATGCGCAATGCGTGGTTACTGCTGCACTTTGCGCATGCACGGCTAAGGGCGCGCTTTGCGCATGTGCGATTTTCGGCTGCGCTCTGCGCATGCGCATGCAGTAGTAATAGTAGTAGTAGTGTTCCCATTAGAATATCTAAAAATAAGTTTAACAACATATTTCCTGTACTCAGGGAGACTGGGCGGGGACATGAAAGTGAGCCCAAACTCACTCTTTTGCCCTCAATAAGATATATATATATGTACAGTGCCTTGCAAAAGTACTTTAATCCCCCTTGACTTTTTATCTATTTTGTTACATTACCGCCTTAAGTTCAATGTTTTGTTAATTTGAATTTCATAAGATGGATCAGAACACAATAGTCTAAGTTGGTGAAGTGAAATGAGAAAAATATATACATAAAACTATTTTTTAGAAATAGAAAACAGAAAATTGTCATGTGCGTATGTATTCGCCCCCTTTGTTATGAAGCCCATAAAAAGCTCTGGTGCAACCAATTACCTTCAGAAGTCACATAATTATATCATAAATGATGTCTACCTGTGTGCAATCTAAGTGTCACATGATCTGTCATTAAATATACACACCTTTTTTGAAAGGCCCCAGAGGCTGCACCACCTAAGCAAGAGGCACCACTAACCAAACACTGCCATAAAGACCAGGGAACTCTCCAAACAAGTAAGAGACAATGTTGTTGAGAAGTACAAGTCAGGGTTAGGTTATAAAAAAAAATCAAATCTTTGATGATCCCCAGGAGCACCATCAAATCTATCATAACCAAATGGAAAGATCATGACACAACAGCAAACCTGCCAAGAGACGGCCGCCCACCAAAATTCACGGACCGGGCAAGGAAGGCACTAATCAGAGAGGCAGCACAGAGACCTTAGGTAACCCTGGAGGAGCTGCAGAGTTTCACAGCAGAGACTGGAGTATCTGTACATAGGACGACAATAAGCTGTACGCTCCATAGAGTTGGGCCTTATGGCAGAGTGGCCAGAAGAAAGCCATTACTTTCAGCAAAAAACAAAATGGCACAGTTTAAGTTTGCGAAAAGGCATGTGGGAGACTCCCAAAATGTATGGAGGAAGATGCTCTGGTCTGATGAGACTAAAATTGAACTTTTCAGCCATCAAAGAAAACGCTATGTCTGGCGCAAACCCAACACATCACATCACACAAAGAACACCATCTCCACAGTGAAACATGGTGGTGGCAGCATCATGCTGTTGGGATGTTTTTGAGCAGCCGGGACTGGGAAACTGGTCAGAGTTGAGGGAAAGATGGATGGTGCTAAATACAGAGATATTCTTGAGCAAAACCTGTACCACTCTGTGCGTGATTTGAGGCTACGACGGAGGTTCACCTTCCAGCAGGACAATGACCCCAAACACACTGCTAAAGCAACACTTAAGTGGTTTAAGGGGAAACATGTAAATGTGTTGGAATGGCCTAGTCACAGCCCAGACCTCAATCTAATAGAAAATCTGTGGTCAGACTCAAAGATTGCTGCTCACAAGCGCAAACCATCCAACTTGAAGGAGCTGGAGCAGTTTTGCAAGGAGGAATGGGCAAAAATCCCAGTGGTAAGATGTGGCAAGCTCATAGAGACTTATCCAAAGCGACTTGGAGCTGTGATTGCCGCAAAAGGTGGCTCTACAAAGTACTGACTTTAGGGGGTGAATAGTTATGCACATTGACTTTTTCTGTTATTTTATCCTATTTGTTGTTTGCTTCACAATACAAAAAAAAAAATAAACATCTTCAAAGTTGTGGGCATGCTCTGTAAATTAAATGATGCAAATCCTCAAACAATCCATGTTAATTCCAGGTTGTGAGGCAACAAGACACGAAAAATGCCAAGGGGGTGAATACTTTTGCAAAGCACTGTATATATATATATATATATATATATATATATATATAAATATTGGTAGAAAGACAAACACATGGACAGATATATAGAGGAATAGATACTTTTGTACATTACCCATACAAAGAGTGAACTCTTTCCTATTTCAAAGTGTAGATCTTACAGAAAGCATATTGTGTCCATTTAATCATTTTATTTGAATGTTTCATGAGTTGTGATTGATTTTATCGGATCTGCATATGATTTACGAGCTATTCTTAACCTCGTAATGTATGTATTTATTATCATTACTTGGAGCAGTGTAGATGTATGCTATAGAAATACATACTGTACATCCATCCATCATAGATTTGCAGACTGTAGGGATCTGCACAATAATTTATTTTACCAACACAGAGTGCTTTTGAATAATATGACTGCATTCCCTGCCTCAAAGGATTGACAATAAGATTTGCAATTGTAATATGTCAGAAAGGAATGGGGTAGGGGTGTGTTGCTCATTCACGGAGCTGGCAGTGAGCTTACAGCCCTGTATCTGTGGTTTGGATATATTGGGATTTATTTATCTCAATAAAAGTGAATATTGATCTATAGGCTTATATTGTTACTTCGTACAGAAACGTTTTAGTAGACTGTAAAAATGTAATGTTATGATGTTTAGTCAAACAGACAAAAAGATTCAAATTATATTAATTGCAGAAAATTAGCATTAAAACCACAGAGTATTTTATTCACCTTCATCTAACCTTGTGTAAACAAGGACTTGTGGAGGCCTTATAAATTGTGTTTTCTTATATGATTTACGTTAAAACCCAAAGGAACAAAAGCATAATATGTTGCAATTTAGACATCCATAAGGCTCACTGCCCCTGTTTCCTGGAACATATCAGGACATCTGTGTAAGGCAGAAGGATTCTCTGGTGGTCCAGTGGTTAGCATTCAGTGCTTTCATTGATGTGACCTGGGTTCGATTCCAGTCAGGGAACCAAGAGGTCACACCACCGTGAAGCCAAGCAGGGTTGCGCCTGGTCAGTACATGGATGGGAGGCCACCTTGGAATACCAAGAGCTGTATGCTGTGGCCCACTGGAGAAGGAACTGGCAACCCACTCCAGTATCTCTGTCATGAATACCAAGTGGATCAGCATGGTGTGTTGTGGTCCATGAGGTCATGGAGAGTTGGACATGACTAAACGACGCAAACACACACACTGTATATAGGAAGATAGGCCTGTGTGTGTTCTGTTTATATAATATGGCCCTCATTCAATTGCAATTTGGCCAATTGAATAGGGCTCTAAATAAGCACATAACATATTTTTTTAAAGAAGTTTTTAGTTAGTGAACATCTATCCAAAAGCAAGGTTTTCACTAACTAAAAACGTATTTAAAAAAAATATGCTTTGTGTTTATTTAGAGCCCTATTCACTTGGCCAAATCGCAATTGAATGAGGCCCTATGTATTTAACTAACTTTATGAGGGTCCATTTGCCTATAACTCTTTAATAAATGTTACAAGTGATGCATTTGTGCCTATACCAACACAGACTAGGCCAACGGCAGCTACCTTGGCTCAAGCTCCTGTTTCAGTACCATGGGATAGTGTGTGCATATATACAGTAATATATATAGTAAGCCTAACACATTTGTTATTGTTAAGTCATTTAGTCATGTCTGGCTCTCTGTGCCCCTATGGACTGCAGCAGGCCAGGCACATATGTGTCTGGTTGTATTTATCCATATGGTTTTCTTGGCAAAGATACTGGAGTGGGTTGCCAGTTACTTATCCAGTGGACCACAATTTATCTGACCTCTCTCCTATGACCTATCCATCTTGTGTAGGTCATAGGTTCATTGAGATACACAAAGCCTTTCACCATGACAAGGTAGCGATCCAGAAGGGGCTTACATCCACTCTACATATACATAAACACACAATTATACGTCTATATATGTATGTGGTATCTTAGGATACAGACATAGGGTTAGTACTAACTGTGGTGTGGGCAGTGGGTCAACACATTAGGGCTGCAAATACCACATTAAAATCAAATAACCCAGTGGAAATACCATGAGCCCGATTCAATTGAGCTAACGCAAGTTACTGTAGCCAGTAAGTGAGGCCGCAAGTTAATTAGCTATTCGATTGGCGTCTTTTTGCGAGCTAAGCCCTTGAAAAGTTTACAATGGTTAAACCCGTAACTTACAGCCTCCCGAAGCCTTTAATCTTTCAATTCTGCAAGAGTTACGATGGCTAAAATCGCAAATCGCTATTCAATTGCGCCAATTCCCCAAGACCGCAAATGTTTCCACACCCCTAAATGGCAAATGAAGGAGAAAATCCTATGAGTGCTAGAAAGGACCCACAAGGGGGTTAAACACGTATTCGTAGCACTGTAAATGCAAATAAAAAATCAATACTGCGGGGAAAGCGATGGAAAACATTAGAATTGCACAACAGTCTCAAGCTCGCAAATCGACAGTAAATAAAATGTATTTTGATGTTTCATTTCGGGGTTAAATCGATCTCGGGTGTCAATGAGTTAATACATATCAGGCCACCCACATGGACTAGAGCGGTATTAGCATTCATTTTCATAATTCTGTATTTTGCAGTTTTGAAAGTCTGATCGCATATTGGACCCCCGAACCTAATTGATTGCCATGCAACCTCCATGTTTTACTGACGTACTGCGTCTCATTTCCTATTGGCTGATTCGAACTAGGCGGTTACAGTTCTGCTTAATTGATCATGTTCCCGCCCTGAACTGCTACGAACCAGTGCATGGTTTACGGAGTCAGCTTTGGGCCAGTAACTTGCGGGCTTCATTAATTGAATAGCTCCGGAATCGGAGACGAACGGGAGCCTGCAGCACACCCGCAGATATATAGCCACGATCCCAGGAGATGCGGGCTTGCAATTGAATCGGGCCCATAGTCTCTATTTAAAAAAACATTACAACTCTCAATCCAGAGTACTACCCTTCTTCCTAAAACAACTAATCCAGACATAAACATCCTTTACTCTGAGTGACACACTAACATTTAAGTCAGCTGAATAGACCTCCTTCCTTGTAGACTGTAATTCAAGTTTCTTGTATATGATATAAAGCCTTTACTCTGAGTGACACATTAACATTTAAATCAGCTGACTAGACCTCCTTCCTAGTAGACTGTCAAGTGGCTAGGAAGCTCTTTTGTATTTGAGTGACTCCTGGGGTGATTCCTGAGGTTAATCCTGAAAATGTTTCAGTCTTTGGCAGTCAGTACTATTGGAGATTCACTGATAAATAGCAGAAAAATATGTTTATAAATTAAAACTAATTTGAAGTAATTATGTTGTTTTTTGTATTTTAAAATACATTAAATTGAAAAAAAATCAAGTAAGAGATGGAACAAACAAACTGAATTCATTGTAACAGTATAGCAGCCAAAATAACAACATTACCTTACACCAACGGCTAAATGCAAGATGTGGTAACATCAAGATTGTAGAACCTTACTGTGATTTTTTTATGTTTACTTCTGTTTTCTGGATCACATTTTAAACACTTCAAAATTAGCATTTTGTCTGAAACAGTTATTGATCTGAAATCCAGAAAATGTGCATGGAAGCAATGCAAAGCTTCATAGGAAAGTATTTGCCCGTCTAGCCTAAATGTTAAATCAGGGATGTCCAACTAGTGGCATGAGATCTTATTTTTCAATGGTCAACCTAACATGGCTTATCCTACAAGCATGGCTGTCCCACACATTCACAGTAGAAAACACAGCTGGTAGGGTTGTCCTCAGTACTTTACCAAGGTTTAGGTTGACCCAAAGTTTATGGTGTCTTGACTCAGTGTTGGATGTTCCACCAAAGATAGAACTGATTATTTGTAATGATAACTAATCACCTCTTATTCGGTTTGTGGTTACCCTATGTTGTGGATGCATGAGAAAAAAAAAAACACATACAAAGTTTACTTAGCTGCGTGTTAGGTTCCATTAAGTTTACTTAGCTGCGAGTGGTGACAAATAACAGATTGCAATGACAGTACAGCAACAAGTGTGGTAGGATGGTTGCATACTGGCTCAGATATTCTAGTTTCTTCATCAGTACCATGCACTTTCATTTTAGTCTGAGATTATGGTTTTTAGGTAGATTAAGGTGGGTAAGGAATTGTGCAAACAGGTTTTCTGGGCTTTGTCATGATATAAATAATCAATTAACCAAACTATATTTGTATGTGGCCTTTGAAAATAATATAGTAATCAGAAAGAATACATTTATTTTCCATTAAAATAAACTGTAGCAATTTTAATGTGGTGACATTTTCTTGGGGTTCAAGGTTCCATATAGTTTGGTAAAATCTTCACATACTTGTGAAGTACATAACCATTAATTGCATTAATAGTAGCTATGCAATACAGGAAAATAAAAACATTTTTTAGATAAAATTATATGTTTAGGTAGATAATTGGTGTCATGACCCAGAGTTGAGGGGACCAAGTACACCACAAAACCTCTTGCTTTCAGCTTACAGGACACTCCTTGGATTGTGATGGGTTTTGATATCTCAGCACCCAGCCTACTTCTCCAGCTCAGGAACAGCAGTCATCAGGATACAGGAACACAGGAGCAGGTGATGGTCCCTCTAAGATAAGACCCAGCAGGAGAATTAGGATCAGGATAACAGAAAGTAATCAGCTCAATAAGGAAGCATACACCATGTTTTATAGTCAGACAGAGGATAACTGTAATGGGAATAACACAGTACATTTATTGAAAACATCAACCAATCATAATAAGACACAACCTTAGATCAACGTAAGATGAACCAACCCCATAGTCCATACCCTGGCCACGGGAGGGGCACTGTCTGTAAAATGATGTCATCCCCATGATCACCCCATGCTGACCAGGAGCCTGGCAAAGTAATCACCTTAATCCTCCTTTGTACCAAGCCTTCCAGGGGGGCAGAACAATGGTGGTGACACCGTGTCTGACTACGGTTATGCCGTTTCTCTAGCTAACCCTATTTCACAACTAGGTTAATAAAGGCTAATCTCCTCTCAACAACCCCTTCTGAACTGATTACCCATTGTTCCCTGGCGTCTGCCAGTCTCCCTGGTCTACTCTACCTTCTCCTTAACTGAATATCCCTTGAGTTGTGGCCCCCTTCCCTGGGTGACCCACAAACCATGCTTTATTATAACACCCAAGAAAAATCCTAAATTTCAAGACCAAACACGACCACATTCAACTTTTACACAGGTTACTATTTTCATGGGGGAAATATTATTCACAAGTTGAAAACATTAAACCATATTTAACTCTAGCCATGTCATCATGGTTGAAACAGTCCCAACATCCATGTGGCCATAACACAACAGTGTAAAAATGGGGAATATTACACAATATTATATAGCATCACACAGTATTAACTCTTGCCAGCCCAGGGCCTATAGCATTTTAACAGTTCTATAATCCAGTGGTCTCCCTGGGTATAACAATAGGAATTAATAAATCTTCTTCCTATGTTTGTGTATGAAGCCTGTGTATTGAAAAAGTAGAGTTATTACGCCACTACTTTTACCCTATTTGATCAATATACATAAATGTGGGATTAATTATCCATATCATAACAGAGATGGGTCATCTTGAAGCTTACAGATAAAAAGTTCATGGAACTCATTTGGCTAGCAGGATTTATTTGCATGACAATATATGCTACAAATATGGAATAGCATATTTGGAATACTGAGGAAATGCAGCTTTGCATTAATGTAAGCAACTACTGAAATGTTCTTATTTGGTATGGTATCTACAGACCATCAGGATTAAGGAAGTAAAGGATTTTCCACTGAGCGACATAACTCAGCTGGTGCAGTATGTTCACACACCCTAACAAGAGATATTGTATTAAATACAAACTGCTGAAGAATTACAAGTACAGTCTTTTAACATTTGCAGCGATGTTTTAAGCATTTAAATATGTTTAGAGTATTTAAAAATTGCTCTTTTAAATGAATGAAAGCCAGGTGTATGGGTTATACATTCCTTTATATAAGTAATGCACAATGCTGCAAACTCTTTGCTCTTGATAATAATGGCGAGGTCACACACCTACGCACAGAGTCAGATAACAGATAAGTCATGCTCATAGGCTCAGTGTGGTGCTCAGCATTTAAGCACTACTTGCATCAAAACAATATCTCTCTGCCAGTTTTAAATCTTTTAAACGTTAACTCTTTGGTGTCACATTTCTGGGATGCATAAGATCAAAACATCTTAAACATTCCAATATTTAGGTAAGTTTGGGAAGTTTACACATACCCGCACTGCACAGATCATACACAAGATTGTGAGTTTAAACTGCAAGAAAAAGGGATTTTTGTAATCTCCATTCATCAACGCCATGTAAAACAATTCAGGAATCATTTATAAAATAATAAAAAAAGTTATAATCCCATTGGTACATTATGCCCTTCTTTCTATACATCTGCAATAAAACTGCTCATTAATTTTCCTATCTACTGCAACTCGCACCTCATTGGTCTCAAAGCCCAAACATTCACCCAACCCAACATATCCAAAATGCTTATTTTTGTATTTAATTTTTAGAGCCTCAGCAGATTCTGTACCGCTAGGAGTACAATAAACAACAGATACCCTATATATTTGAGTATAAGCCAAGTTTTTCAGCCCTTTTTATAAGGCTAAATAGAGCCCCCTTGGCTTATACTCGAGTCTGCAAATGAGATCACAAAGTGGAAGGAGATTCTTCTATTTTCTACATGCTAATGATTAATGGACATAAAGTTTATTTTAAGAATATAAGACAAATTGTTTCCTTTTGCCCCTTCTCCATCTCATTGACTCCCCTGCTATGGAACTTGACAACGGATATGATAGGGATTAAATGCAAAAAAAAAGGTATCTGCTACAAAGGCTGTCCTAGAAAAAAATCTGATAGGCAGGGGCGGCCCGTCCATTGGGGCGTCAGGGCAAACGCCCCCCCAAATATTTTCTTCACCCTGCAATAAAAAAAACACAACAATGTATTAGTATAACCCAAAAACAAATAAATATAAGGTGTACATCATCATTTCAAGTCTAAATAGCATTAAAAATGAAGTAAAGTTAGTAAAGGGACACTGTCACTTTAAAATAACCCTTGCGCTACATTAACTAATGCTGTGTATCTATATAGCCCCCTGCCTGCACCCTGTGTGATCAAATTACAATAGTTATACACTGTGTACACTAACCTTAGAGTCTTCTCTCTCTTCAATGAGTCCTGGTCTGGCCCCCTGACCGTTAATGCATGCCGCCCACCATCACAGTGACGATATGCATGGGCGGTCATAAATGTATCAATTAATAACTGACAGTCTTCCATCATTGACCAATCAATGATGGAAGGCTGTCCAGTAACTAAGTGATCAATCTAAACCCACCCAGACCGTTAGCCCTGAGCGCCCGCCAGCAAATAGGGCCTCGAGTTATCATTTTGATTGACTGATACAGTCAATAAAACCACCAGTTCCCTGTCCCTTCCCCCTTTCTGTTTCCTGACCCTGGTCACGCTGAGACTGAGAGACCTCCCTGGCTGAATCTACTCATCTGCTCTGCCTGCCTAACACAGTAAGTCTACACCTGCCTCTGCCTGGCACCTGCCCTGCCCCTGGCCAAACCAAAACCCCTAGTAGCCCCTAATAAAAGTTAGGGGTGACCAGTTACCCCCAGTCCCCCACTATGCCTGCCTGGCCTGCCAGTGCCACCTACCCAGCCACCCACCAACTACCACCGACGACCCCAGCCATCACCCCCATGTGGCCTGTGCCACCCCCGATCAGGCCTGCCCTATGCTAGCTTAGCTATGCCATCATGCCACTGCCGGATTACCCCGATCACGGGATCGGGGTAGTCGGGTGGTGAGCGGGGTGGCACAGGCCCACATGGGGGTGATCGGATCACCCCCTTGATGAGGCCTGTGCCACCCCTGATGACCTCCATGTTGCCGCCCTATGCCACCCCAGAGGCCCGATCACCACCGGGCCCCCGGCACCACCCCGATGCGGCCTATGCTACCCTGGGTATTCGGGCAGTGAGCGGGGTTGACCAGGCCACATGGGGGTGGATGTTCACCCCCATGAGGCCTGTGCCACCCCTGATCGTGGCCTATGGGCGACCGATGGGCGCCTGACCGTGACCGACCCCACCCTGGATGAACCAACTACCTAACCCCCCCCCCCTATTTTTATTCCATTTTTAGAAGTAACAGGCATGTATATGTGCCTGTCACTTCTAAAGATAAAATAAAAATAAGGGAAGGGAAAAAAAAATACAGTAAAAACATTATTACAATTAAACAGTAAGCTAACACATTGTTAGTACAGTTAGTAAAACAACACATTTTATACAAACATAAACAGCTTTAAACAAACATTAATAAAAAATAAAATAAACAACAGCACATACTTACCTGTAAAATTGACCCCTCCAGCGTTGGCCTTCTGTCCTCTCTGGATATAGTCATGAAAAATAAATAATCCATGTTGATTGAAGCCAATGGTCAAATAAAATAATCCATGTTGATTGAAGCCAATGGTCAAATAAAATAATCCATGTTGATTGAAGCCAATGGTCAAATAAAATAATCCATGTTGATTGAAGCCAATGGTCAAAATAAAATAATCCATGTTGATTGAAGCCAATGGTCAAAAATAATCCAATCTTGATTGAAGCCATTGTCCATCCATCCATTCTGGCCCATTGAAAGAGGCCTCCACAAAAAAAAAAACGACGCTCTAAAAAAAAAAAACAACACACTAAAAGAGCTCCTCCTACAAGGAGCCCCTCCCGCGATTAATTGTTTTTTTCCCACGGGCTGCTATATATACTAATTTTTGAAGGACTCTGATTGGCTGAAATTTTTGATTGACATCGATTTCAACCAATGAGAGTCTTCAAAAAATTAGCAAATCAGCGAGCAGGTATGGAAGCCTGTAAGGGTAAAAAAGGTTAGTGTGAACTTGTTTGACCCTGTATGTATTATACATATTACAGGGCTATTTTATGTGATATACATGTTACAGGATAATATCCTGTAACATGTATAGCCAAAAAATAGCACTGTAATATGTATAACAAATAAAGTGTAATAGAAATGCATGAACAATATAATATACCAAGTAATAAAGAACATCAATTAATCAAATAATAAATATCAATTAATATATATTGTTGTATGTATATGTTTATGTATATTTATGTGTATTTTTTATGCGTATATATATATATATTTGGATATATATATATATATATATATATATAAAAATTAATATCAATATATCACAATAAATAAATATATATATATATATATATCAATTTGATATATATATATATATATATATATTTATTTATTTATTGTGATATATTGATATAAATTTTTATATATATATATATATATATATATATATATTTATTTATTGTGATATATTGATATACATTTTTATATATATCTATCAATATATATATATATATATCTATCAATATATATATATATATATATATATATATATATATATATATATATATTTATATATTATTTTTTTTTTTTGTTTGGGCCTATATGTTATTTAAGGTTTTTAAGGTGCGGTTGGGGCCTATATGGTCAAAATTGGTTATTTAAGGTTTTTAAGGTGCGGTTGGGGCCTATATGGTCAAAATTGGTTATTTAAGGTTTTTAAGGTGCGGTTGGGGCCTATATGGTCAAAATTGGTTATTTAAGGTTTTTAAGGTGCGGTTGGGGCCTATATGGTCAAAATTGGTTATTTAAGGTTTTTAAGGTGCGGTTGGGGCCTATATGGTCAAAATTGTTTTTTTAAGGTTTTTAAGGTGCGGTTGGGGCCTATATGGTCAAAATTGGTTATTTAAGGTTTTTAATGTGCGGTTGGGGCCTATATGGTCCCAATTTGTTATTTAAGGTTTTTAAGGTGCGGTTGGGGCCTATATGGTCCCAATTTGTTATTTAAGGTTTTTAAGGTGCGGTTGGGGCCTATATGGTCCCAATTTGTTATTTAAGGTTTTTAAGGTGCGGTTGGGGCTTATATGGTCCCACTTGGTCTTCTAAGGTATGTTTGGGGCCTATGGTCACACTTGGTCTTCTAAGGTATGTTTGAGGCCTATATGGTCACACTTGGTCTTCTAAGGTATGTTTGAGGCCTATATGGTCCCACTTGGTCTTCTAAGGTATGTTTGGGGCCTATGGTCACACTTGGTCTTCTAAGGTATGTTTGAGGCCTATATGGTCACACTTGGTCTTCTAAGGTATGTTTGGGGCCTATATAGTTCCACTTGGTCTTCTAAGGTATGTTTGGGGCCTATGGTCACACTTGGTCTTCTAAGGTATGTTTGGGGCTTATATAGTCACACTTGGTCTTCTAAGGTATGTTTGGGGCCTATATAGTCACACTTGGTCTTCTAAGGTATGTTTGGGGCCTATATAGTCACACTTGGTCTTCTAAGGTATGTTTGGGGCCTATAGTCCCACTTGGTCTTCTAAGGTATGTTTGGGGCCTATATAGTCACACTTGGTCTTCTAAGGTATGTTTGGGGCCTATATAGTCACACTTGGTCTTCTAAGGTATGTTTGGGGCCTATATGGTTCCACTTGGTCGTTTAATGTTTTTTAAGTATGGTTTTGTTCTTGAATGGTATGATTGATTTGCTTGTTTTCTTTCAACCCCAGGTGCAAACCCTATGTGGCAGCAGATTTGTTTCTACTCATTGGTCAACTTAATGAACGTGAATACCCTGAGAAGAAGAGCCGACTAATGGTAGGTGTCACTCCTTTAATTTTTCTGTTAATACGTATAGGTGCAATTATGATATTGCTGTAGTCTTGTCACATGAGTTTTTTCAATCTATATTGTATACCAATGAATTTAACACATTGTTACTTTACTTCTTGACATTTCTGCATTGCAGATCATGTATTTCAATGGGCTTTACAAGCATAAGGTCATTGGGCGGGGCTTATAAAGGTCATTATGACGTCAGGGGAGGAGTTATAAAAATGGGTGTGGTTTGAAAAAAGGGGGAGTGGCTATGTTTCACCCTGTCGCCCCTCCAACTTGAAAAGTCACCAGCCGCCACTGCTGATAGGTGTAGTTTTTTTCAGCAATAGTAAATGGTGGGAAATAGGTATCAGAACAGTCCACATGAGCAGGTCCTTTTCCACCACCTGGACTCTATGGGTGATATTCAATTCCAAGCCCGCAACTTGATTGCAGACAGCCAAATGTCTGCAAGTGTGTTGCGGGCTCCCGTATGTCGCCGATTAAGATGCTATTCAAATGCTCAAGGCCGCAAGTGACTCCTCCCCTTCATGGATCCTCCCCTGACTCCTCCTCTCCTCCAAGGGGACATATGGTGGCTTTTCTGCCACCCCCAAAGAGGTGGCACCCGGGTGGTTCACCCCTCGAGCACGCCCCTTCCTACTCTACTGGTTTATCTGCCTTGCGAGTCCTTTCTAGCACTCGTAGAATTTTCTCCTTCATTTGCCGTTTACGGGTGTGAAAACATTTGCAGGCTTGGGGAAATTGAGCTATTGAATAGCGATTTGCGATTTTAGCCATGCGAAAGTGACAGATCAAAGGCATCTGGAGGCTGTAAGTTACGAGTTTAACCATCGCCATTTTTTCACAAGCCATTCAGAGCCCACAAAAAGACACCAATTGAATAGCAAAATAGCTTGCGACTTCACTTACAAGCCGCCAGATCTCCCGAAACCTCAATTGAATGGGGGCCTATACGAGGTAGAGAAAAGCATATCTGCTGATGTCTGAAACACCAAATGTCAAGTTTAAATGTTAGGTTTCTAAAATATCACATAATATGACAACACTATTTATTCTAACTTGTTCTGCCTTCCATGATTCAATGTATGGTCGTTTCCCTCTACAATCTTATTATTATACTTAATCTTACAGCCATATCACAACCTAACCCACAAAAAAATCACCCCATCTACCCATTCAGAAAATTACTAAACTATTCAAATCATATCTTTAATATTCTAATGTATGAAGAAAAGAGACCATACATTTTCCTCTTCTTCTTAATCAAGGATTGAAGTGGGAACAGATAAGAATGTAAACATAAGAAAATAAGGAATGGAGTTAGAAGGAGGAGAGAGGAAGGGGAAGAAAAAGTGAAAAAATGGGAAAGATAATAAGTACATTAATAAGTACATTAATATAGTCTATTGTTTAAAGTAAATTATTACAATATTATATAAATACTATAATATTAATTTGCAATATCCAAGAAAAATTATCATGCACAGTAACTATATTGCTGTTTATTTTCAAATCTATGTGTTTTTCTTTATTTGTTGACAAATCCCAATAAAAATTGATTGTGAAAAAAAAAATTAAAGCCAACATTGATTTTTTTTCTCCCAAATAATGATTATATTGATAACCAGTAACAAAATAAACAATAGAAACCCTATTGTATGAAACTACTCTGACATTTAAATGGTATCTCTGGATAAGAGGCTCGGTGCATCTTGAGTTTGCAGCAATGTGCCTTTGACTTTCAGCTTGGTGATGCAAGTCATGTTCTCGCTGTGTGTTTCCTCCATAGAGTAGGAGTACAAGACGCTGAATGCTATATATATTAAAAGGTCCTGCACAAATTGTTTTATAGCAACGTCTCTGGAATGGAAAACTGATGGAGCGTTTGACAGAGAAGTCAGTGGTTTTAATGAAAAAGTACAAGCAATTGCAAAATAAATACTTCTCACCTGTCTAAATGGACTGAGTAGAGCAAGGAGCTAGAAGGAGAGCAGAATTAAAGGGCTCAAGAGAAAAATAGGATATTCCTTACAGTACATACAGACACATCATTTTCCCTTCTGTTTTGCTTGACTCACTAGTCATGAGATGATGGATCTTTAATTATATGGATCATTTACTTTCTTAGAGTTGACTACATTATATACACTAAAACACCTAGTAAACTAAATACTGGTGTCATTTTCCATACTGGTATGTAATTAAAATGGTTATACAATGACTCTTTAGCTTATTTACAGGTAGAAAGTCTATGAGGAATACAAATAGTGTCTCTCAAATTCACATTGGACTTAATAACTTTCAGTGGGTCTTTTTGTCCTATCACAAGACCCTTTTTATTTGTTTGAAGCTCAGTCTAACCATTATTGCTAATGGGCATTCCTTACTGGATAATTATTATACTCAATTACAGTTACTCCATGATGCTACTCAATGCTGGAAATAGGAAAAACAGCCTGCTTCTTGTCTTGTGCTCTCTTGATAAATGTATTTCCATTATTTTCAACGACAATTATTTAAATATAGCAAGATTTTCTAAGGATTGTTTACAGGAATTTTTTAATGTGAAGCCAATAATATGACAAGCAAAGAAATTTTCTTAGCTGGTATTTTAAGGGGTCTAATGTGATCCAGCGCCTTTCACAGCAGCACAAGTTTGATACTATCACAGCTGGTAATATCCCATACAGCTCTGGGAAGCTAGAGCCACTGTGTAGTGACGTATGTTGGCATGACTTGTTTACACATAGTGTCCTCCTTCTGGTACTAATCAGAACCAGTGCCAGAATTCTTTGGTATCCTGACTGCTCACCTATTATAGGACCTTAGCTTTTATACTTACTCTGAATTCTCTATCACGTTACCTTGCCTTGATCACATTCTGCTTGCTTCTGGACCTGAATCTTGTGTGTTTTTGACAATGGCCAACTTACTTTCTACTGTTCCCAGTCAGTCATTGATAACACTCTGCCTATTATTTGATCACTTTATGGACTCTGTGCTCAAGCAGAACATGAAATTACATCTTGTGAAATTGGTTGGATGTGCAACGTTGACCCAGTATATCAACATATTTACAGGATTTATAAGTAGACCTACAAAAACAGGGGTTTGTGATAGCTTTACCAATTATTCCATTGTATGATCACACCATGTGGTGTGAAATCAGGATACTAGATTATAGAATCGTCTCATCATATTGTTGAAATCTTATTTAACGCACCATTTAAATAGACAAATGACTGAAAATACAGGTGAAATCATGTATTAAGGACATACGCAACAGGTAATGTAAATGGGAAGCAGCCATATACAGTGAATATGTAATACCTTGTGTTCTGCAACAATCCAGCCACCAACCCATTACCCCTGTAATTTGAGTCTGCACATGAGTAATGACACTTCTCATAACCCAACACGAAAAGGCATCATGGGTGTAGGAGCCATAATAATTCTGGGGGTGATACAGCTCATTGTATACACGGGCCATAAAATAGCTTATATATACATACACACAAACATAGAAAAATCTGTGGGGGGGGGGTGTTGTCCCTCCCATCTCCCTCCCAGTTCCTACACACAAGGCCCCTATTTAATCGCAATTACAGAAGCCTGTAATGTAGCCTGTAAAAGTTACTGATATTTAATTGGCTTCTTTTAGCCACCCGCAATCGATAGGCTGAAAATACCTGTGGTTGTCAAAAACTTAACTCCGTCCTATCTATTCCTTTGACGTTTCAAGCGTGCAATTGTTACCAGTGCTAAAGACGCAAATTCCTTATTTAATTCCAAATGCAGCAAAAACTTTTACGAGTACTAGAGAGGACTTGCAAGTGGGTTAAACACCTGTTCTCAACACTGCAAAAGCAAATAAAAAACACACTACTGTACTTAATAATATTGGGAAAGTGATAAAAGACATCAGAATTAAATGCACAACAGTTTCAAGCTTGCAAATCTGCAAAAAATATATATATTTAATGTTTTATTTCCCGTGTTATATCGATCCCAGGAATCAAGGAGTAAATACATATCAGTCCACCCACATGGACTAGAACAGTTTCTTCATTCATTTTTATTGATATCTACATTGCTAGATTGCGAGTCCAATCGCAAATCAGACTTCTAAAAACTAATTGATTGTAGTTTAAAATCCATGTTTTACTGATGTCATGATTACGGTCTCATTTACTATTGGCTCTTTCTACCTTGTAACTTCTGGGCATGCTTAATTGATCATGATCATGTCCTGAAATGCTACCTACGAGTTCATGATTTATGGTTTTAGACTTCGACCTTGTAATTGAGGGCTTATTCAATTAAATACATCTGTAACTGTAGCAAATTTCTAACCCGCAGACATACGGCCTGTATGACGGTAATTACAGGCTTGGAATTAAATAGAGCCAAAGTGCATTAATCTAGAGAGCAACCAAAGTGATGATGCCTGAGACACGCTCCGTGTCAATTGTATTAAGAACAGAGCACATATAAAATGTTAGTTCTACGCAGCCAGGCGGTACCTATGAGCTACAGTATGGGTCTGTTGAATGTATTTTGATTAATTCTATTTAACGTTAGGCCATGACATTGATACCATTGCCTGTTACTAGCCTCTAACCCTTTCTTATATTCATAGAATTCTACTGCTAACCAAATCGGGACCTGAGTTGAAGAGCCAGTCTATAATATCTACCTCTGTTCTGTGGGTCACTCCCTGTTTGATAACCTCAAGTTAACAAGTACATAGGATAACTCTAGAGGTTGCTCAACAAGAGGAGGGTAAATGGTGCTGTGATAGAGTAATTAGAGTGCTCCTTGTACTGGAGACTGTGGCTGGTTGGCATAAGGAAATAACAGACAAATACAGACAAAGTAATGTTCTTGGACAATTAACAAACACAAGCTCACGTGACAAGTTTTCAGTGTAGGAGGTAGTCAGAATCATAATCAAGGTCACAAGTCAGGGTCAAGACAGGAGAGAAATACTAGTGAGATATATACCATGTAGTGCTACCATAGATGAACAGGTCATAACCAGAGCATAACCATAGACAAAACAATATGGCACTGGATGATGAGCCACTCCGATCAGAAGGTGCATAGTAAATTACTAGGGAAGAGCAAAGAGTGAGTATGAGAAGCACATGATCTAATGAAGTGGTTGGGCCAAAGTAGAGAGGACGCCCTGCTGTGGATGTGTCTGGAGGGGAAAGGAAAAGCCACTGCTGTAAAGAACCATTCAGCATAGGAACCTGGAACGTTAGAACTATGAACCAAGGCAAACTAGATGTGGTCAAATATGAGATGACAGGATTAAACACTGGTATCCCTGTACTTAGTGGACTCAAATGGACTGTAATGGGGCATTTCATATCAGACAACCACCAGATCTTCTACTAGGGTCAAGAATCCCACAGAAGAAATGTAGAAGGCCTCATAAATAATCAAAGAGTGGCCAAAGCAATTTTTGGTTACAACCCAAAACATGACAGAATGATTTAAATAAAATTCAAGGCAAACCATTTAATATCACAGTGATCCATGACTATGCTCCAACCATGAATGCTGAAGAGGTTGAAGTTGCCCAATGCTAAAAAGATCTTCAACACCTCATATATATAACACCAAGAAAATATGTTTCAAAAGGAGATTAGAATGCTAAAATAGGGAACCAAATGATACCTCTAATAATGGGCAAGTTTGGCCTTGGAGTACAAAGTGAAGCAGGTTAGAGATTAGCAGATAATTATCTGGTCATAGTAAGCACACTCTTCTAACAACCTCAGAGATGAATCTACATATGGACTTCACCAGATAGACAATGTAGAAATCAGATATTATAGAAATTAGATTGACTATATACTTTGTAGCCAAAGATGGAGGAGCTCTATACAGTCAGCAAAAACAAGACCTTGAGTTGGCCTTTGGCTCATTTACTTATTGCAAAGTTCAGAATTAAACTGAGGAAAAGAGGGAAAATACTCAGACTAAGCGTATACAAAATAAGTTATATGCCCTTTGAATATACAGTGGAGGTAAAGAATAGATTTCAAGGACTAGACATAGTAGATAGAATGACTGAAGAGTTTTGGACAGACGTTTGTGACATTTTCCAGAAAACAGCAACAAATAATATACCCGAAAAAAAACTAAAAGGGCTAAGCTTTGAAAGTTGTCCAGGAATGAATGAAAGTGAAAGGTAGTGGAGATAGGAAAAGATTTGTACAACTGAATGCAGAATTCCAGAGAATGGGAAAGTCAGAATGGGAAAGTCAAGAGACCTTTTCAAGAAAATTGGAATTCCCAAGGAACCTTTCATACAAAAGTGGGCATGATAAAAAACAAAACTGGGAGCGACATAACAGAAGCAGATCAGATAAAGAAGAGGTGGCAGGAATACACAGACGATCTATACAGGAAGGATCTAACAAGCATCAATATGCTCAATCGTTTGTCCAATAAGCTGGAGCCAGGCATCTTGGAGAGTGAAGTGAGATGGACTCTAGGAAGCCTTACTGATAAGTCTGCAGGAATTTATGGGATTTCCCCTGAATTGTTCAAAATCCCGCAAGGTGATGCTGTCAAAGTGTGATAGTAGACTGGAAAATGTCTGATGGATAATAGAGAAAGCAAGAGAGTACCAGAAAAACATTTACCTTTGCCCCAAAGACTATTCTAAAGACTTTGTGTGGATCACAACAAAATGTGAAAAGTTCTTAAAGAAACGTGGCTACCAGACCATCTACTTCCGGCTTCGGATGAATCTGTATGTGGACAGTCAGATCAAACATGGAACAACCAAATAGTTTGAGATCGGTAAAGGAGTGCAACAAGGTTGAATATTGTCTCCTTATATATTCAACTGATACATGGAATACATCATACGTAAGGCTGGACTGGATGAATCAAATGCAGGTATCAATATTGCTGGAAGAAATATCAAGATTATACCGCTCTAATGGCTGAAAGTGAGGAGGAACTAAAGGACCTATTGGTGAGGGTGAAAAGAGAGTTCAAATGCAGGCCTGCTGCTCAGCATTAAAAAGATGAAGATGATGGCAAACGGCAATCTCAGTTCCTGGCAAATAGATGGGGAAGAAGTGGAGGCAGATTTTATTTTCCTGAGCATTAAGATTTCTGCAGATGGTGACTGCAGCCATAAAAATAAAAGAAGTTTCCTTCTAGAGAGGAAAGCTATGTCAGATCTTGACAAGCTATTAAAAGTAAAGATATTATATTATAAACAAAGGTTAGAACATATACTATCCATATAGTTAGGACTATGGTATTCCCAGTAGGAACATATGGATGTGAGAGCTGGACCATAAAGAAGGCTGAGCACAGTGGAATTGACACCTTTGCATTTTGGTTTTGATGTTGGAAAAAAGTGCTTAGAGTCCTGTGGACTACAAGAAGATCCAGTCAATAAATACTGCAGGACATCAAGCCTAACTGTTCACTGAAATGTTTGATCTTGAGGATAAAGCTAAAATATTTTGGCCACATCATGAGAAGATAGGATTCCCTAGAGAAGACTCTGATGCTGGAAAAGATTGAAGGCACATGTAGAAGAGAATGGCAGAGGCAGAGATGTATAGATGAGGTAATTGAAGCAATCAAAATTAGCTTGAGGAAGCTCAAAGAGACAGTGGCTGACAGACAGATGTGCCTGACATGCAGTGGTCCATAGGGTCATGGAGAGTCAGACGTGACTGAACAACAACACAATTCCTACTAGATGACAATAAACATCAGAGTAGAGCAAAAATTTATTAAACCATGGTGCCCATTTTGTCATAAAAATACTGCCAAATCCAGTACCTAGTATAATAAGTGGCTCCTTAGTGTGTATAAATCATCACTAAGACTCTTGTATGCCATCCAAGACCTTTACCAGAGTCTTTGCAGGGACCTCTTAATTCCTCACAAGAATACCACACAGTGTGGGAGTTCTTTCCTTATGGAATCCATGCTCATAGAAAGTGATATGAAAGTTTCCTGGGTTTCAAATATTTCCTAATAAACAGCCACTGATTAGTAGAAAGATATTTATTATATTGAAAATTTGAATGTACTTACATATTTATATGCTGGGTACTGCAATCTGGATTTGAACACCCCTATGAAGTATACCCTGCTGCACAGCATCTGGCTACAGAGAAAACAGACAATCTGCAGTGATGAAGAGGACAGAAAACCTGCTGGATTTTAATCCAGTGTGAATGTGCTGCACAGATTGGTACATGCTAGAAAAGTACTATGTATTTTCATATAAGTCTGACTACATATCCCAGGATGCTTTACAATACAGATAGCAACTCCCAGAATGTTTCAGCCTCTGCTTCCTCTTGATTGGTCAAAACCAGTTTTGAATCTGATGCTAATTTAGCCTAGGTTTGGAGAGAGTATTAACCCTGTTATTCAACTGTCAGAAATTAAAAGATATTTGGCTAACTTAAAGGTAAATGTTTAAATGTTTATTTTCTTATTTTTCCATGCAAAATTTTTTTTTTCATACACTACTGATTCCCCTCTATCAGATGCATTCATAATCCAGGAAACTTACATATCCCTTTTAATGTATCTGCATTTGTAGGGCTTTGAGGTATTTTAGGGAGTTGGCTAGTATATTGGCTTCCACATTGTGTAACATTTATTTTGAATGTTTGGGACCAAAGATAGAGACTGCTTAATTATGGCATATTTATTAATTTGTAGCAAGGCACTGGGGATTTGTGCTTCTGCATGTTTGGTGACTTATGCACCCAACTTAGACCAATGGACAGGTGAGGTGGTCTTCCATCTGTGTTAGTATTTACCTATGCCAGTCTCCTGTATGGTGGACTATTTTGGGTCCTGTTGAGGTGGGACCCTACAACCTGCAATATTTTTATTTGGAAATTCTATATATACTCAGCATGACTATGCAGTCTGATTAGTCTAGGTTCTGGTTCAAGCTCAGCATGCTCACTTAAGGGGGCAGTGCTATGATGATAAATGCAATAATTGGCCCAGCCCATGTGGGTCCAATGGGGTAGCTGGAAAGAGGTTTTACCATCAATACCTTTGTGTGCATCAGGTGCCGAGCCAATGATATCACTGTGTGGGGCCAATAACATCATAGCCCAGCCTGCTTCCAAGCTACATCATGGGACAGCCCCGAGGCAGAGTTTGCTAGGCCCATTGATAGGCACTGGAAGGTAGAGAAAGCCGCTCTGCTTGTGAGGAAAACAGACTATATAAAATGTAAGAAAAATATTAACTTCTATTTGTACACTACACACTGACTTTACTAATTTCTGTCCAACAAACAAACAAACAAGAGATTATTTGTTAAATATATTACAGTGGGCCTTTACTTACATATAACCACAGCCCAAGGGGTTGTTACGTGTGTACATATAGTCTCTCTCTATTTTTTTATTCTTCTTCTTCTTATTATTATTATTATCCTTTATTTGTAACGCACCAACACATTTCGTATCGCTATACAGGGTTAAGTACAAGGCACAGACAATATTAACACATTAGAAAAGAATGGAGGGTCCTGTCTTTGAGCATAAAATCTAACATACCTAATGAGTTTTCAGCATTCCAGAAAAAACAAAATGTCATATCACTAGAAAGGATATACAGACAGGTGTTTTTAACCTTTATTTATAAAGCAATAATATTTTACTCATTTCTGTATGCAAGTGATTTACTGATCATAAGCACCCCCCAGCCACCCCCGTGCTGCTCCTCATTTTACTCCATCTCACCCCATCATACAAATCCTCAACCCTCAATTTAGACCAGGGGTCATCAACATTTTAATACCACCCACTTTTAATGGTAAGATGTCCTTACCGCCCACCGGTGCAGAGGTAACTCAATGTACTCTATATCATTTCTGGTTACATAAATCATACGACCCTAGCTATGTATCTCCCTGTAGGCTGGCTCACCAGCTCTCCAACCAGCCAAGTGTGGTGCTGCAGTCTTGCGGCATGTGAAATTACTTGTCAACAACGCCACCTAGTGATTACCCCACCGTCCACTAGCGGGCAGTAGGGACCAGATTGACTACCAATGATTTAGATTATCTCCTTTCCAGCAAAGTAGAAGGTGCTGCTATGAGAAGGGTCTGCTCTCACAAAGCGGAAGCAGCACAGATTATAAAGTCTTCTAGGATATAGGGCAGATGTCCTGAAATTAAAGGACCACTGTAGTGCACTCACAAATAAAGGGCCTCATTAAATTAGCTCTCGTAGTTCCCTCGGTCCTCGCAAAAGGCAGTTTTTTACTGTTTGCAAGGACCGAATCCCCAATACTTCCCTCGCAGCCTGCTTTGCGAGATGACTCAGAAAAATGGCAGAGAATAGGCTCCGAGAGAGCTACAGAGTAACACGCAGCCTTAAATCTATTAGGTGAATCTCGCACCTCGGAAGAATCCCTACGGGCACAAAAAAGTGCCAGCAAGGGCTCCTAAATCACATACGTGCTACCTCGGAGCAGCCCGAGACAGCCGTGTGATGCTCCCCCCTGCTCCCTAAACACATCCCCATGCGGCAGGGATCCCTATTGGGAGTTAATGTGGGGGGCTGCAGGGGTCCCCGTTTGGCATAGATCAGGCCCTCGCTGCATTTAAAACTTTTAAATTCCCCGCCGCGGCTCCTTAAAGGGCCTGAGGCACACTATTAGCCAATCCCGGCCGCGGCACCAAAAATTAACCGACTCTATGCTGGGAGTCCCCATCGAGACCCCCGAAGTGTCCCCACATTAACCCCTTGCTGCAGGGGTCCATAGGGACCCCAACAGACCCCCCAAATTAACCAGTTGCAGCGGGGGTCCCCGATTAGCACCAGTCGTGACCACGCTGCAATAACATTTGTAATTTCCCGCCTTGCGGGTCCTTAAAGGACCGTAAAGGTCCTGAAAGGACTTGCGCTAAAAAATATTAACCCCAGGCAACTAAAATTAACGCTATAACTCATGGGGGTCAATATAGACCCCCATGAGTTATAGGGTTAATTAAGGCTTATGGGGGTCTGTATTGACCCCCATGAGTTATAGCATTAATTTTAATTTTTCAATACAGACCCCCATAAGCCTTAATAAACCTAAAACTCATGGGGGTCAATACAGACCCCCATAAGCCCTTAATTAACACTATAACTCATGGGGGTCAATGCAGACCCCCATAAGCCCTAATTAACACTATAACTCATGGGGGTCAATGCAGACCCCCATAAGCCTTAATTAATCCTATAACTCATGGGGGTCAATACAGACCCCCATAAGCCCTTAATTAACCCCATAACTCATGGGGGTCAATACAGACTCCCATTAGCCTTAATTAACCCTATAACTCATGTGGGGGTCTTGATGGGGATCCCCCACATATAGGGGGGTTAATTTTAGGTGCCGGGGGGTAGTTGGAGTACCCCCCACGGCAGGGCTTATGTGGGGACTGCCGCGTAGGTCCCGTTTAGAACCCCCTCAGCAATTAATGAGGTGTGGGAGCCTGCAAGATCATCTCGCAGGCTGTCACTCCACATGTACATTTTCTCTGTGTTGATACGTACAGCCCTGCTGCGTAGCTCATACGTTGCTCGCAGCAGGGCTATGTTAACTTCCATCCATTTCAAGCTGCACGCTGTTTTAACAGCCCATTTCCAGCAAACAAACACCTGTAAATAGAGTACAGTGGTCCTTTGAGCCAATAAACAGATTATTTACTAAAAGTAATAAAGTGCTGCTTAGCTTTAGATGGTTTGCTTATTTTTCCCATTCATTTCTCTTACACAAGTATGTCTACCCGTGTTATTATTATTATCTTTTATTTGTAATGGCCCAACATATTCTGTAGCACCAGTGGTGGAGCTCGAGAATGGAGGGCCCTGGTGCAAAAACAAAAATAGATCCCCACATAATGTACACATGCTCACAGTTACAGCATAACCTATTTCATTTGTCCCCATGAGAAACACTGCTTTCTACTACGTTAGAAATTGACTTGGTGACCTTCATTGGATTTCCCTTGACATTCGGCTTCTCTTATATACCGTACAATGTGTTCTTCTCCCCGCCTTTTCCAACATCCTTAATGCTGGTGCAGAGTGTGGCAAAACTACTCTTGACTAATTTAACAATAGCCGTTTGTCCTGTGTTTGTTTTAAAATCAATTAACAATCAAATAGCTGTTCATAAAATGTGCATTCAAACTAAGCTATGGATTTTTATCACACTGTGAAAGAAATAATACAGGCTAAAAAAATCTAATAAAATCCACTTTTATAAGTAAGATTTCCCTTAAAAATATATATATTTTTAAAAAACAAAGCATATTACAAAACTGTTTAACTAATGGTAGACTGTGTTATATTGTAACATGCTGGGGCATTATTGTGGTCCTTACAGCCTAACTGTTGAACAAAATAAAGTTGCATTTGAGTGGAAGATTTTAATGATTACGATTTTCTGCACACTTATTTTAAAAAAGTTGTGAGCTGTGTAGTTCACTTGCTACGGTGAGTATGATGTTTTTTAGTGCAAAAGGTTGTGTGATCTTATTCCTAAAATAATGAGCACAGCATCCTTCCCTAGAAGGGATAATCTGACTCTCCCCCTAAAATAATCTCCTCCTACTCTGAATCTCCCCTTATTAACGAACTCAGTGAACATTGGTTACCTGCTTGTGCTGTTAAGGTAATGATACAAATAATACTTACTAACTTACCAGATCCCTTCACCAAGGTATGTTGTGCCCTATTAAAATAGCAGTGGAGGAAAATTATTTTAACAGCTATATGTGATCAGCCCAGAAGTCTATTGGTCATCAGTTTGAAGATCTGTCTGTGTAATTGTCTTTTACCTTTTAAGTCTTTTCCCCGCCATCACCCCCTAGTTCCTACACCCATGCACAGCTCTAATTTTTAAGTCTTTTCCTCACTTTCCCTCACACTGGTTGACTCCAACATGTTTTTTTGTATATATATTTATGCTCATTAGCTTCAGGGGTGTAGCAGCCCGAATAATTCGGGGGGGGGGGGGGGGGGGGGCGGGGGGGGTTCTTTCTATACCAATCTTGCTCTCACTTTGCCACTTTTCTCATTTAGCCTTGTCAGTTAGGCGGCACCTTTCTCACTTTCACTCTCTCTCTTCTTGTTTTAAGGTCTCTTGGTAGCCCCCGTGTGCTGGGTTAGCTGGACCAGCCAATTAGGAGGATCCTGCTCTGGATCGTGAGGTTTTATTTTCCTCAGCACCTAACAAGAGTCAAAGTAAACTGTAACTGTGGATGATCAGCACAGGTAAGCTTTACAACGCAACACTCACTTCTTTTCAACCAAGAACACTCACTCTATTCAGTAAAGTGGGTGGATTTATACATGGGAGAACAATGGGGGCTGGGTATTATTATTATTATTTCCTTTATTTGTAACGCGACAATATATTCCGTAGTGCTATACAGGGTTCAAGTCAAAACAAAATTGAAACAATGCAAAAAAACTGGATGCAAAAAAATCTGGTTATGTGATGAGGTCAGAAAATGTGGTATCCAATATATCGAGGGAATTTTCAAGAAAAATGTATAACCTGAATCTTTTTGATATATGGAGATTATTGCACCCTTTTGAAAGGAAATTTATTTTTTTTTCTAATCGCCATGGTTCAAACTCCAGATTAGATTATGTTTATTTATAATATAGGTGATTTATAATATAGGTGATTTGTATTCAGGGGGAACCTTTTTAGGATTATCATAGATACAAAACAAATTTGATTTAAGTGGCTTTACTTGGTTAAATTACAGAGCGTTGGAAAAATCCTTGTTGCAGAGAGGATTTAAAAAGACAGATATGGAAAGTTTATCTGCATTGGAAGAGTGGATAATTAAGGGAGAGGAACTACATTTGATCTCCAAGTGTGATAAAATCATAGTTTCTAGTTGTCCATTTGACAAATCTAGGAATGGGAAAAATATTTGGGAAAAAATATATAATGTAAATAGAGGGAAGGCGGCCTTTAGATTAGTTAAACAGACTACAATTAATGCCTCATACATGGAATTATATTTCAAAAGTATACAAAGGTGGTATTTAATTCCAGATACTATCAATAGATATGATTTAAATTCTAAAACTACCTGCCTGAAGGGTTGTGGGAACCGAGGTACAACCTTGCATGTATGGTGGGAATGCGAAAAAGTAAAGCCATTTTTTGACTCTAGGATAATTGGGAAACAGATCTTATGTACTCCTTAATTGATTTTGTTACACCTGGATACAAATCTGCCAAACTCACAAGGTATATATTATTATTGATAGCAAAATGGCTTTGTAAAATATTGGAAACTTACTCAAATTACAACATGGGGTGAAGTTGAAAGTACAATATTAAAACAAATTGAGACTCTATTAGTAAAGAACACACAGCTGGTTTAATGAAAAAGGGCCTCTGTGCCAACTGGCACGTGTGTGATTTGTATGTGACAAAGAAATGAAACATTTGCCTCTATGATATAAAATAGCTCATGGACAGTTTGCTTTTATAAGATTTTTTTTCTTTTCTTGTATAAATTATACAATTGTTTTGAGGGTTGTGGGTATGAATTAAGTATAATATGTATTGTTTTGATAATTCAAATAAAATAGAAAATAAATGTAAAAAAAAACAAGCAGGAAGTATAGATGGAGAAAAGGAGGATGCCTAGTACTAAACCCTGGGGTAAGCCCCCAGTTATAGGGCAAGGTGAAGAAGAGGTGCCAGAGAAGAATGTGCAATCTTCTATGTAGGACGTGAACCATGCTGTGTCACAAATGCAACAGGAGCAGAGAATGTGGATAAGAAGAGGGTGGTCAACTGTGTTGAAGGCATTAGTGAGATCCAGGAGATGGAGATGGAGTGAGCCTGTTCGTCTGCAGTGAAAAGTGCAGCGAGAGGAAAGTAGTATGACCACAATGCCACCTTGCTTGATCCCAGGCCTAGGTGTGTGACTGAAGTGTAGGCCACCCTATGAGAGTGCAGCAGGGGGGACAGAGTCAGATGGAGTGAGTAAGACTTCAGTGATAGGCAGTAGATTGATGGAGTTGAAAATAAATACGGTAGGTCATGAATGAAAGTAAGTTTATTGCAAATAGACCTTGCATTCCAGTGGGGACAGGAGAAGGTCAAAGCAGATGGGTTGTGACAGATCATGAGTTTTAAGTTATAGGTGTTTTTGGTGTTTGCTGCTCTGGGCGCTGTGAGGGGTTAGGGATATATCTCCAGCCGCCAGTAGATGAAGTGAGAGTGACAAGAGATGGGAATGGGACTTGAGCTCTTGAGCCTTAGAAGAGGGAAGGGGTAGTGACTGGAGGAAGGGGAGCAGCGTGTAGCAGCAACAAAGAGGAGAGGAGAGTAGGGAAGGTGAGATGGTTACACTTGAAGGTGAGATGTAATTCCACTTGCAGGTGGAAATGAGTGGCAGAATATTGGTATGGGTAGCAATAGTGGTATATAAAAATAACAGTGGTGAGGCTTCCTCAATGTCCTGATGTACCTTCAAGTGTGAGTAACAGGTTATCAAGAAATTTTTATTTTGAGAAAATAGGGTGATAAAATACACTGGTTGTTGGTAGACGTCTAAAAAAAAGAAAGGGAGAGGTTGTAAAGAAATGCCATAGACTCAAATGTATCTAGAGAAAATAACAATGTCTTAAGTTATTGCAATAATCAAGGGTAAACAATCTAAAAACCCTATTGACCAGATTAATGTAACTTATTCACAACAGGTGCTATGGCTAGTTCCTAGCAGGCTCCAGAATGTGCCAGTATAGTTATCTGTGGAATGTTACGGAGTTCCCTTTTTAAATCCTCATATGGCAATACTAGCTTGCTAATCCTTGGACTATTGGGAATACATGGCTAAAAAGGTTTAACACATAACCTAGATGATGCACAGTAGCTATAACATACACCTTGTATAGTGGTATAATCAAAGGTGGTCGGACAGTAGTCTCTGGCAAGCAATTAGTTCACGGACCATCAGGATTTTCCTGGGATGCTCAAGTAGCATTTAACCCTATAGTGGAGTGGGGGTGTCTCTGGTTTTTGGCATAATTGTTGTGTATTGGATTGCATTTCTGCATGTATGATCTAGGCATTTGGCATTCACGGTGCAAGAACGGGAAGTTGTGATTGTGAACTAATTGCTTGCCAGAGACTACTGTTCGCCCACCTTTGATTATACCACTATACAAGGTGTATGTTATAGCTACTGCGCATCATCTAGGTTATGTTTTAACCCTTTTTAACCCTGTATTCCCAATAGTCCAAGGATTAGCAAGCTAGTATTGCCATATGAGGACTTAAAAAGGGAGCTCAGTAACATTCCACAGATAACTATACTGGCTATACATGTCCATAGACGCACATTCTGGAGCCTGCTAGGAACTAGCCATAGCACCTGTTGTGAATAAGTTACATTAATCTGGTCAATAGGGTTTTTAGATTTTTCACCCTTGATTATTGTAATAATTCCCAATTATAAAAGTGCTAAAGTTATAACTAGGTGTTATGCACCAGGGATTTTTTTAAAGTCACAGTTTTTCTTATATATAAAAAATGTCTTACGTTATTATAACAGAGATACATTCATACTAATATAATTAAAAAGTACAGATAGCAAAAATAGCAGTGGTAAGGCGTCCTCTGTGTCCTGATATACCTTCAGGTTTTGGGGAATATGACTGTGCTGTGGTTCCAAATTTAGAGGCACCTGGAGGAAAGATGGAGGCTTCAGGTGTTGAGGGAAATTACTTTACTGTGGTTCCAAATATAGAGGGAGAGGCGCCTGGAGGAAAGATGGAGGCTTCAAGCGTTGGGGGAGATGACTATGCTGTGGTTCCAAATGCAGAGGGAGAGGCGCCAGGAGGAAAGATGGAGGCTTCAACGATGGGGGAGATGACTGGTGCTGTGGTTTCAAATGCAGAGGGAGAGCCGCCAGAAGGAAAGATGGAGGCTTCAGGTGTTGGGGAAGATGACTATGCTGTGGTACCAAATTCAGAGGGAGAGGCATCCGATAGATAGATAGATGGAGGCTTCAGGTGTCCGTGCCATTATTATTATTATTAACTTTTATTTGTATTGTGCCAGCATTTTCCATAGCGCTGTACAGGGGATAAGAACAAGGGAAATACAAATTTAACAAATTCAGTAGTTGAAGGGCCCTGTTCTGAGCTTAGAATCTTAGCAGAAAGTGCTTATTTCCATGTTGGCTGACCCATTGTGTTGAGATGATATATCTGCAAGTAAGAAGTCAGGTGTTTTCCATGGCTCTATAAATAGAATCGGAATTGCGGTGGGTGAGGGGTAGGGAGGGAGGGCAGTTTCATTACATACACAGTTATACATAATATGAACAAATTAATTCTTCATCTAGTGTTTTCTTTGGTATCCTACATCATACTTCCACCATTTATTTTATAAGCCTCCCTGAATATGTGTGAACTGTGCACATATTGTACATTCATTGATTTGCAATAATAAGGCTCTGAGAAGTAGCATATTGCTAGAGACCTACAATTTATCGACTTGCTAATATTTCCAATAATTGTGTTTCTGTACATGTAAGCATAGGAGGATCTACCTAACAGATAAAGCATGCATTTAACAATATCAAGGATCATTTACATATTTTTTTTACTTGAGTAATTTGTCTATATGAGACTTGAATATTGTGTGTAATTCTATAACCGTTCATGCCTCTCTAGTATATCCTCTTGGATGTCCACTCACCATCTCAAACTCAACATGTCTAAAACTGAACTCCTAATCTTCCCTCCCTCTCCCTCAGCGTCAATTCCTTACATCTCTCTTACTATCAATAAAGATAAAAAAAAACTCTCCTTCCAAGCCCGTTGTCTTGGAGTTCTACTGGACCCCTCTCTGTCTTTCATCCCTCACATACAATCACTAACTAAATCTTGTCTTCCCCATCTAAAAAACATCTCCAGAATTCGTCACTATCTTACACAAGACACAACTAAAATCCTAATACACTCTCTCATCATCACTCGGCTGGACTTCTGCAACTTGCTTCTTTTTGCCTACCTAGCACCCGACTATCTCCACTTCAATCCATTATGAATGCCTCTGCCAGACTCATCTTCCGTACACAACGTTTAGTGTCGGCATCACCTCTCTGTCAATCACACCACTGGCTTCCCTTAGCCTCAAGAATAACATTTAAAATCATGACCCTAACTTACAAAGCCCTCAACAATAATGCTCCCCCTTATATCTCTGCTCTCATCTCCAAATACTCCCCCACCCGCCCTCTTCGTTCGGCTAATGACCTTCTTCTTTCTACAAATCGTCACCTCCTCTCACTCCCGCTCCAGGACTTTTCTTGTGCTGCCCCTAGTCTCTGGAACTCCTTGCTCGCTCCAACAGATTATCCTCTTGCCTCAAAACATTTAAAACCTCACTTAAAACGCATCTCTTTAAAGAAGCGTATCACCTTCCACCCTAACACTCTTATCACCTCTCTCTCCCTCTTTTACCACTCACTATACCTTAGATTGTAAGTCTGTGAGTTTCTATCCTAAGTACTTTGGGAATGCACCATGGACATTGGATTCCTAGCTCAAAGACAGGGTCCTCCTTGCTTTGCTAAATGTTAATTTGTATAATTTATGTACAGCGCTACGGAATATGTTGGCGCGTTATAAATAAACTATAATAATAATAATCACTGCATGTGCGTTAGGGTCGATGCGGTTTGTTAAAGCAGAGGGTATTTTAATCAGTGTAGAAAAGCAGTAAACTGAAATCATCTCTGCAAATCTTCCTATTAATCTATCATGTTTAGGATTAGACTATCCTGCCCATGTATAAAATTGACATACTTATTTTAGGCTGTTTATGTTGATTTACTTTTTATTCAAATAAAAGTAAAGGGAGCAACAACTCTGCATTTATCTGCAACATCAATCAGTATCATTTTAGGGCAAATAACTAAAAAATAATGGCTGAGAAGGGAAATAACTGTGCATTGGTTCCAAATGCAGAGAGAGAGGAGATCCAGAGGAAAGATGGAGACATCAAGTGTTGGGGGAGATTACTTTGCTGTGGTTGCAAATGCAGAGGGAGAAGTGCCTAGAGGAAAGATGTAAGCTGTGAGAGAGGAATTTGTAATAAGCCAATTTATATAGGCAAAATTAAAATTGACCAGTGAGCAAGAGAGGGGTGCAGACAGAGTTTCTATTTGTATTGGAAAAATGGTGGACCAATAACAAGCATGCCTGGAAGTCCAAAACAACAAATCCATGTATTCCTAAAGTGGCAGTACCCCTCCATAAAAGAGTGAATATTTAGCTCTTGTAGGGAGAAAGTATTTAAACCACTGGTCATAGTGACATTTGCCCTTCTTTCCGTTCCTTGATGTGCACATTGGTTTCTGTGCCAGCCTCACTCTGGTTCTTTTCCAATGGCATTACATATATACAGCCTTACTAAATTGCAAATCGGCCAATTGAATAGGGCTCTATATATGCACAGAGCATTTTTTTTTTTACAGAAGTTTTTAGTTAGTGAACTTCTATCCAAAAGCAAGGTCTTCACTAACTAAAAACTTCTGTAAATAAAATATGCTCTGTGCTTATATAGAGCCCTATTCAATTGGCCGGAGCGCAATTTAATAAGGCTGCTTATCTAAAATGTCAGGAGAAACACAACTGGCCACATCGTTTATGCATTAGAAAATATCTGGAATGGAAATTATGAATTTTTGTAAATAGCATAATAATATCCACCAACGTCGACATCCCAAGATGCTCATCATAATATACAGTAGATAATTTAGAAGAAAGGAGAAGAGTGAAAAATGTAATGTGATGCTAAAAAATTGAAAATAATACACTTCGCTTAAAAGCTGGAAAGACAGAATTGAAGATTAATGACTCTAATTTTATCTATAGATGAAAGGGACCTGGGAGTCATTTTGATAGTTCTCAAATGTAGGCATGCAAATTACAGAAGGAAAAGCCAGCATGATGCTAGATTGTGTAAGAAGTGATGTTATCAGCAGAAAGAGAGAAAGAGTGATGACACTTTTCAGATCACTAATTATACTTCCTTCCTATTTCTATAGGTCCCGGATAAATGTAAAACCGTTTCAAAACAAAGGCTATTAAAATGATGCTCTGTCTATATCATTAAATGTATCAAAGTTTAGGAGAAAATAAATATTGGACTCACAGATTATATGTATGCAGAAGATTATCTTGCTTTTAAATATGGATACTGTTTAAATGGGTACAAGATGACTTGGTCATTGACAAAATACTGTCTAACATTACTACCATTACTACCTCTCTTTTTGTGCTGCTATTTCCAAGACTTCCAGTCTGGATTTCCGTGCACATTTTAAATCATTCAATATAACAACCAAGTTCCTATCTGGCTATGGTGCAGTCATCAAAATGCCATTAAGTGCATATTTTACATTTTGCATATTTTTGCATTTATTAGCATTCAATTTTATGCCATATCCCATATACTTCACTATTGCTCTATTTTTTTTACATAGTCATTACACAATCGATTTATATTTCCTGGAATGTCGCCTGCATGGAGGCAAATTTTCTTTTAAACCCCATTACTAACATCTCAAAATAAGTCCCAGTCATGATCCTGATGCACTCTAATAGTAACCATCCCTTTCTCTAATAGTATCCCCTTATCTATAACTAGCTTTATGCCTATCCACTGAACTACCACTGAAACCATTCCCAGACTATGCTGTTTAACAATTATTTTACGGTGTGTGGTCGGGGCAAATGCTAAAATTTAAATATGTCACATCTACTAACCCCCTCCAATTTATCACTTAATTGCATAATCAAAAAAGTCAACAAGATTAACTCGACCTGATCTTACATAATGCATTGGAACTTGTAATTAAATTCCTTTAGGACAGTCCATAAATCTTTCTTTTAAAACGGTTTCCATTAGGTTGAATACTGTTAATGGCAGACTCAATGGCCTGTAGCTACGGGATTCTTGCCTAATACCTTTTTTGTGAGGCAGCACATCAATAGTACTTTATTAGCAATTTTCTAATCAACATGAACTACTTACTCGACTTACTTGAAAAATAACGACTGATTAAAAAGTTTGGCTAAGAGTGCTGCAAGTATATACCGAGTTACATTAACTGATAATGCCACTAAAACCTCACCTTCTATAAATACATTTCTTTACTTATAGCAGCTCCCTTCAATGGATAGCCACCAACCCCAATGCCAGCAAACTAGTTAAAAATGAAAATTGTAACACTGTTTCTGTAGCTACAGTATGCACTACCTCTACTAGAGCTTTGTTCTTCAATTCTAAATAACATGGAAGGTTGCTTATTTTTTTTTATACTAAAAATGTTGTCACAGACCCCTTTCCAGTTCCTGGGTCTTAGCCCATGAATGGACAGACAGCTTGGCTTTAGTCACTGGATTATGTACGTGAACACCTACATTGTAGTTGTAATCTGTTTTGTCCCATTGTTTGCCAGATAAAGTTAATCACATCTGATATGTGTTTGAGATAGCAGGATGTGTGTTGAAGGTTAAGCCTATTGCACTCAGGAAGCTACTGCTAGACCCCATGTGGGGTCATCTCCTGTAATTGTCTGTCACATCCTTTCATTGTTACATTGTGTACACCCCCTCTGTATCCAACTGCTATAAATATTGCTGACTTTTCAAAATAAAACAGTTCACTTTGGGAGACATATAGAAATTGTGTGTCTCTTATTTTGCTCCTGTTCTCCTGGAAGGCTGCAGGGAGGTAATGGGAGACTCTGTAGGATCCTACTGGGGTAGGTTTGACTGTAACACGTCTTATCAAGCCCCCTAAGAAGCAGCGAATCTGGAGTCTCTTGGTAGCCTTGAAGTGCTGATTTCTGATGCAAGGACCCTGAGCCATACAGAAGCCAGATTTCAGGGTGCTGGTGCCAAGATTTCCAAGAACCCCACGGCCCTTGTGGGTAGTTAACATGTAGTCTATAGCAGGTGGCCCTGGGTTTGTTTAGCCCCTACCTACTGATCATCACAAGTGGTTGTTGCATATATAAAAATTTTAACAAATGCTTAAAATCTCTGTTTTTACTCATGGAAACCTTCCAAGTAGTCCCTGCAAACATCTGCCCCCCAGTAGCTCATGGATACGTTTCTACAGTATTAGATACACTAGCCAATGACAGGCTGTGTCTCAACAGCATTTAATTAACATGTTGCTGTGACACAGGCTATCATTGGCTAGTACAACTAATAAAGCATTAAACAAGTGAAAACCTTCACTTGTATAATAAACCATACCGACTTAACATGGATGTTCTAGAGCAGGGTTGGAGATCATGAGTCCTAGAGCTGGATGTAGCCCCCACCAGATTTTGGCAAAAGAAAGACATTTTACATTAATCAATCTGGCTCCAGAAAAAGAGCATTTTCTCTCTAGCCTTGTGAATTTATAGAACTGAACATGTATTAAGCAGAGAGACTGTGGCTACCCTTTCAATTCATTTGCACTTCATCCAGATTGGTACATTATTATTCACATTGACCTTCATGGATGGAAGGAATCTGCTGCAGAATCAGCATATACTAAGTATCTCGTTAAAATGCAGATTTAAAACCAAAGCTTGCATTGAGCAGTGAAATTCGAGTAAAACAAGTCACCACAGATCTGGTCTACAATTTTACACTTCATTAGGAGATGTAGTCAATGAAGCTGTTGAAGGCAAAGATCTAACTACAGGGACAAACAAAGGGGCACTTTTATAAGCCAGGTTGATTATCTTCCCAAACACGATTTTGCAAGGCAGAGATAGATTGGGAAATCTAGTATAATAACATCTGTCTACTGTGGTCAAAAATAGGTCTGCATCCCCGGTCCCTCTCTATTGTAACAGGTTATGATCAGGGTCATGAGAAAAGTTCAGTGGCAAAAATATTTTACAACATGCTCGTATAAATTAAATTGCCCTATGAGTTCCCATACTCAGTATAGTTTATGAAAGTAAAAAAAGGTTAAAGGACCCCTGTAATGAATATAAAAGTAATATGTTGAAAAAGCTATTGAAAACAGTATGCCGTTTAAAATTCATAAAAGTTAACAGCTGTATTGTAACCTGTTTGCAGCTGCTGCATACGTCCTGTTCAATGATAATCAATGAGCTATCATAGCCACCTCCCATACTGAGCATGCTCAGTTTGAACCAAAGACTGAATTGTCAGTTTTTTAAGTCCAGCTTCCCTGGTCATGGAGGCGAGTAGCACGGCTTGAGGGAAAACCAACACTTTCAAAACAAAGAGAAAAAGTTAACTTTTAGTTATTTTCAACTGCATACAGTTTTAAAAGGCTTTGCCAAACAAACATATGAGCTTTACTTGTAAACTAACTACTGGGAGCTGCATTACCTTGTCAAGAGGAGCTAGTTGTTTTTAATTATATACTGATTGTTAAAATAAAATAAAATGTAAGGATTTATAAAATACATATTCAGTGTTAAATTCACTTTCAAAGTACTGACTATCAGCCTCCTGTGTAGCTGATTGTTTCCGTCCTGATAAGGTCATCAAAGAGGAGCGCTGGCAGGGAGACAAGTCAAAATGGTTTTAACAACCTGATTAGATAACAGGCAAAACCATCATTTATAGGCTGCATTCACACCAAAATATTTTTGCCAACAGAAACTGATTTAACACAGCCAATGGAGAAAATTGTGTTTAACTGTGTGCCATAAACTGTAGCACTGCTTGCTGGACAAAGAATCCTACACCCATTGACCTTTAAATGGGCGGATTCCTTCAGCAGAGTGTGATCTTTGAAAGTAAGTTTAATACAGAATATTAAAATTGTTTTATTATATAATTGAATATGAATTTTGCTAAATGACCAATGCATAATTAATGCATCTAGCTCTTGTTAGAGCATTACAGTTGTACTTTATAACAGTGGCGTAGCTAGAGTAAACGTCACCAGGGGCGGTCCGTTCAAATGTCACCCCAGTGACCTGCGACTGCGATGTGCGCCACAGGCGCTCATCGCAAGGCTTATGGTAGAGGCTTCAATGCCTCCCATGTCTGTCCCCTTCCTCCTCCTTTCAGAGGCCCACACTGCTCCCCCTGCCCCACTGATGATCCCCCTGCTCTGCCCCGCTGATGCTCCCCCTGCTCTGCCCCGCTGATGATCCCCCTGCTCTGCCCCGCTGATGCTCCCCCTGCTCTGCCCCGCTGATGCTCCCCCTGCTCTGCCCCGCTGATGCTCCCCCTGCTCTGCCCCGATGATGATCCCCCTGCTCTGCCGCGCTGATGCTCCCCCTGCTCTGCCGCGCTGATGCTCCCCCTGCTCTGCCGCGCTGATCTGCCCCGCTGATGATCCCCCTGCTCTGCCCCGCTGATGATCCCCCTGCTCTGCCCCGCTGATGATCCCCCTGCTCTGCCCCGCTGATGATCCCCCTGCTCTGCCCCGCTGATGATCCCCCTGCTCTGCCCCGCTGATGATCCCCCTGGTCTGCCCCGCTGATGCTCCCCCTGCTCTGCCCCGCTGATGATCCCCCTGCTCTGCCCCGCTGATGATCCCCCTGCTCTGCCCCGCTGATGCTCCCCCTGCTCTGCCCCGCTGATGCTCCCCCTGCTCTGCCCCGCTGATGCTCCCCCTGCTCTGCCCCGCTGATGCTCCCCCTGCTCTGCCCCGCTGATGCTCCCCCTGCTCTGCCCCGCTGATGCTCCCCCTGCTCTGCCCCGCTGATGATCCCCCTGCTCTGCCCCACTGATGATCCCCCTGCCCCACTGATGATTCATCAGTGGGGCAGGGGGATCATCAGTGGGGCAGAGCAGGGGGATCATCAGTGATGATCCCCCTGCTCTGCCCCACTGATGATCCCCCTGCTCTGCCCCGCTGATGCTCCCCCTGCTCTGCCCGTACCTGGTTCCAATCCTGCCAGCATCGCCGCACTCACCGTCTTCTCCTCTGCGCCGACCGTCCTCCAGCCAGAACTACTTCTTGGATCAAGCCGCGAATCGCGCAGGCGGGATGCGCATGCGCAATGCAAGGCTTGATCCAGAAAGTAGTTTCGGCCGGAGGATGGGAGCCACAGAGAGGGCTGAAATTTTTTGTTGGAGGTGACATAGTGTCACCGGGTGACACTATGTCACCTCCAACAAAAGATTTCAGCCCTCTCTGTCACCCCTCCAGATGCTGTCACCCGGGGCGGTCCGCCCCCCCTTAGCTACGCCACTGCTTTATAATAAATAATGAAGCTTTTCAAACTCTGGAAATGCAGCTTTGCAACAAATTTAAGACCTTTGAAAATCTCATCATGAACAGATTTACTCACCTTAAGGGGGATAGGGGGAACCAGAGGTGGACTCCTTGCTCACTGTATGTTAGGGAGTACAGCTACACCTTACTGACGAGGCCCACAGGGGCCGAAACGTATGTCTGGGGTTTGCTGTTTCTCCTGTTCAGGGTAGAATTGACTGGTATTTCGGGGCTGGGTCACTCTAGTGAGTGGGATCAGACTGATATACTACAGGATATTTCTCCCTATGAAGGCTCAAGTGAGCTAAAAGAGGCTGCTCTATAGAGACCTATAGAGCAAACCTACCTCGGTATTGTTCGTTCTCAGATGAGCACCTCTAATCTTTACCATAAATCTGCAAAATCAAAGTTTTATGTATCAGTATATTGTTGATTGTCTATTTCCAAACTGTGTAGTGTGAAATTCTGCGATTTCATTAGAAGTGACCAGTGAAGCCACATAAAATGACCCCACCATGTTTTTCTTTGGCTCCGTCTCTGGTCCGCATAGAGCAGAATTCTATGCAGGGGCTTGTGGAGTGATTGTTGTGTTCAGGAGGGATTAGAAGGTTCTGGGGAAGAATTTCAAGATACTGATTTGAGAATATGCTTGGAGGTCAACAAGGAATCCTTGGCCAAAATAGTTTTGGATACAATGGTTTAAACAAGGGTTGTGCCATATCTATCCTGAAGCACCAAATACATGTTTTACGATTTTCTGTGCTGTGTGCAAATAATTCATTCAGAATAACTGAAGCCGTAACTCACTCACCTGTGGACAACATGGCACACATGACATACTGAATAAAAGATGTTACATTGATTATGGAGCCCTTTTCAGGTGTACATATGTGAAACAATTCATAAATCTATATATATAAACCTGCAGAAACATTTATGTATGTGGACGGATCTGTCTTTCCAAAATAATTAATTGAAATGTAATTGCATTATAATGTTTATTGATAGTGCAAATAAAAAATTAAAAATAATTCTCAAACAATATTAAAATTTATCTGGCTAAAGATAATTAACAATATTTCATGATACATTTTTTCTTAAATAATTAAACCATTTCCTTCAACTGTATTTGTAACACTTTTAAAAATATCAAAGTGAAATATTTATTCCTAATAGTTACCAATGGAACTGCATGATTTCAATACAAAGAGGGCTTTAATACAACATTTAATTTAACAATTGGATCATTCACGGTCTCTCTCTTCTGGAACACAAATGATACCATCCTGCTGGTTCACGCCATTTTTAATAAGATACGCAATAGAAGACTTAGTTGTATCATTGGAAAACATTCAGCCCTTTTTAGTCCAGTGCAAAATTCAGCAGAACGCATTGTTATTTCGGCAATGTCATACTCTTTATCTGATGAAGAAGGCTGTCTATTTCCATGTGAGACTCTGCAAGAGCCATTTTTGTTTTGGCCAACTCTTGTTTGAGACATTCATTTTCTTCAAGGAGCTGGTAGAAGTAGAAACAGAAGGGTTAGAGAATGAATAGTAAGATATTGTTGTGTTTTTGGTTTAATAAATGTTTTACTAATTTTATGAAGCTATTAGAAAGATACAGTACGGAAAATCCAATAATTAAAAATAGTACGTTATTAAAGGACTATTGAAAGAATAATTTTTCAATGGAAATGTAAGTCATTTTACACATATTTTTTAATATTGTACTTTATAATATGCAACTGGCAAAGTAGGAAGAGCCTACTTTTGCTCAACCCATTGTATTGTGAAATAATTACATGGATGATCAAACTATTACTGTTAACAATCTCCTTGACGATGAGTCAAGCAGTTTAGGTGACTAGTAAGCCTATAAAGGTATTTCTACATGTGCACAATATTCTGTTTGGCAGAACACTCTGCTTTGGAAGGGAAGGGGTTTTAGTATTATCAATTACTACTGTGCCTCCCAGGCAAATTATTTCAAGTTTTGACTATAATGGTAGGAAAAAGAAGTCCATCCTACGTTTCCCAAAACATTTTCTGGTTAAATTTTTTAATTTTACATTATAATTTAATAAATGTTTTCAGTTCTAAAAAAATATGTTACTAAAGAAAAAAAAAAGTATACTTGCAGTGACCCTTTACCTAGTATTTCTTACAAAATGTGGGGGTTTCTAATTAAAATATTTAAGAACAATTTCAGAACTTAAGACCACCATTGTGTGACTAAAAATACATAGCAATCTTATAATATATGCAGATTGCGTTCCTCTTCAGAATTTTGAATCTCATTGTAAAAAACGAATCCTATGAATATCAGCAGCGAGATAAGACCATAAAGAGTTCAGTATTGAGATAACGTAAAACAGAAAACTTGCCAAGTGCACAAATCTCTGCTGAGATACAAGAGCTGACTGAGAGCTCAAAATCAACCTTACTGATTAAATCAGAGCACTTCAAAGAGATAAGTGATTAAGCAAGAATTAATTTGGGCAGAGAATAGATTGTTAAGACTATTATGATTGAAAATCAGTATATCTTTTTTACTGAACTTTACATAATAATAAATTATTCAGAATTTCCACACTTTTCTAACTTTGTTGTTTTCTAGTGAAGTGGCTGTCTGCTTTTTACTTGGTTAAAGTGAGACTTGAGGTCCATATTTCCGCTCATGCATTTAAACAGCATGGCTAAAGAATTCAAGAAAATGTATGATTTCCAATGTAAAAAAAAATATCATTAATGTAGTGTGTACGCCACTTTTGTCTGACCTGTTAAAAAAAATAACAAGTTGAGAGGAAGCCTGATGAACATTTGGGAATGTTTGGGTTCCCAGCTGACCATTCAGACATATAACAAATAATGTATAATCTGAATTTTCCAAGACTCCTAACCACTTTACCACTAGGTCTGAACAGGAGGAGGGCCAAGCAGTTCTCCCAGAAGATTAGATTTTTACCAAAACTTTAGCTCACTCATTCTTCATAAAAAAATGTTTGTGAGTATGAAAATGCAGTTAAGATAAAAAGGCAGGCAACTAGATGTGTTAATGTTCCTGAAGTATATTTTAAACAGCTATTTCTTCCAGGTTTCTAGCTAATAATGATTCCCCTTAAGCTACAGTTCAACTTCAGAGCAGATACTGACCAGAGTCAATGCCTTATTTTTAACAAGATGGCAAACACTTTGTACTACAGAAAAAATAAAGAGGTGACTTAACTTGCTAAGAATGTCCACATATTCTAACACAAAAAAAGGTTAACGCACCTGCTCATTACTGACATACGGTGATTTCCGGGCCTCGCTTTTAATTACTTGCAGGGGTTCAGGTTGGGTAGTGTACTCTAAAATTGTCTGTGTGTATTTTGTATCATTTTTTGGCAGTTTGATGAGGTTGGAAATGCCAGAGTTTAGATGAACAATACTGTTAGCTCCTTTGTGATTTAATGTAGTGTCAACACTTGGATCGGGAGAACCTTAAAGGAAAAAGAGAAAATGTAAGACAACTTCTGAATGTTATATATAATATTGTACAATATAATACATTGGAATTGAAAAAAAGTACACTTATTGAAAGAGTCTAAATATTTTACTTAAACAGACACTCACGGAATTGTTAGCTCATGTACCATATAAATACAATGTGTATTTCCTTGAGCAGTAGCACAATATTTGTGATTGAAAGAAGTTCTGTTCTGTAATTATTTTAAAATAGTTGCAAGTCTCACGTTATCTGCTGCTCAGATTCCAAACTAAAAAGCTGAATAACACTTTACTTTGTGGAGACTAGTCAATGCTAGTTTCATTATGCTTATGGCTAATTTCTGTATTATGATCAGCTATAATAGTTATCAGTTGTGAGTAATGGCTGTGAGATGCGTTCTGCACAGGTGTTACTCACAAGCTGATTGCCACACATTTGCGGGCAATTGCGCATGCGTGACAGTCGCGTAACTGCAGTTGCACCATATTTGAGCATGTGCGGCGCATGAGGGAGGGGGAGAGAAGGCGCACACAGAGAGGCAAAGGGCGCAGAGGGAGAGACTGGGGGCGCAGAGGGCCCAGAGTGAGAGGCAGAGGGCGCAGAGTGAGAGGCAGAGGGCGCATTGTGAGAGGCAGAGAGCGCAGAGGGAGAGGGCGCACAGGGAGAGACAGAGAGCCCAAAGAGAGAGACAGAGAGCCCGCAGAGAGAGACAGAGGGCCCGCAGAGAGAGACAGAGGGCCGGCAGAGAGAGACAGAGGGCCGGCAGAGAGAGACAGAGGGCCGGCAGAGAGAGACAGAGGGCCGGCAGAGAGAGACAGAGGGCCGGCAGAGAGAGACAGAGGGCCGGCAGAGAGAGACAGAGGGCCGGCAGAGAGAGACAGAGGGCCGGCAGAGAGAGACAGAGGGCCGGCAGAGAGAGACAGAGGGCCGGCAGAGAGAGACAGAGGGCCGGCAGAGAGAGACAGAGGGCGCCCAGAGAGAGACAGAGGGCGCCCAGAGAGAGACAGAGGGCGCCCAGAGAGAGACAGAGGGCGCCCAGAGAGAGACAGAGGGCGCCCAGAGAGAGACAGAGGGCGCCCAGAGAGAGACAGAGGGCGCCCAGAGAGAGACAGAGGGCGCCCAGAGAGAGACAGAGGGCGCACAGAGAGAGACAGAGGGTCGCACAGAGAGAGACAGAGGGTCGCACAGAGAGAGACAGAGGGCGCACAGAGAGAGACAGGACAACTGAACATAACATACCATCATTTATGACGGGCAAGTTACTAATTTTTATATATGAGAGGCCTAGCAGGCTGAAAGCTCTGCTTATGAATGCTGATAAAATGAAGCAAAACCTATAATGAATAGTGCTTATATAATAAGTATTTTTTGAGCAAACACTAAATGCAATTGAATTGCTGTCTGCTAATGAAAGATAAATTAGCGTAATTTTCACTGGGGAGAATAATCCCTTAGTAAGCTGTACTTTAGTTTTTGTTCACCTGAAAAATAATTCTATGCTTTTATAAATGAACATGATTGAATCACAAACTAATGGCAAATATTATTTCATAAGCATACTCTAAACCATTCCTTTCAATGATGCAAGCAATTATTAAAAAAGGAAGATACAGCAGATTACATTCATGTATTAACTTGCAACAGGAAACTACTGTCAGTAGAATGTGAAACAATAACAAAATTAAAGAACAAATGAAAGTGGTATATAATTTATTAAACGCAACTTACTCTCACATGATCTTACAAAGTTATCTCTCAATGTTCCCTAAAGGAATACGGTAATTAATTTATCAATGCTGCTCTACATCATCAAATAGACCCCTGTAACCAAGTGGAAATGTTTTTACATTTTTAAAAACTGATGCATCTTATTATTTTATAAGAGTCTTTGTTTTATTTTGATAAACCCATTACTTCTCCAGCTGCCTTAACCATTGTGGTCTGGAGATTAATCTGTAGATTCTGAAAGCTCCCTGCAAACAAACATGCACTCTGTCTGGAGCAACAACAATCAGCTTTTTCCTTTGGTATTTTGACATACTAAAGATAAATGTAAAAAAAAAATAAGCTGAAATGTGTTATTGGCGTGATAAGAATCTTTAAACTTTTAGAGGTAGCCTCCATTTTATGGCCCTTTTAGGATCTGAGAATGTTTAACCTTTTTTTCCTTGACTGTAATAGATGTAGTAATTGCGAGTTTTCATCACACAATGTTAAAAGTTACGGGTTTGCGCATCTCGAGGCCCGAAAGTTATGGTTTTAAAGAAGGATGCAATGAGCGCCGAAGGTGCTCATTGCGGGGCTTGCAATGAGTGTCTTTGGCGCTCATCACGAGGCCCGTACGTGACTGGCTTGGGGGGGGAGGCTCAAACGGATGGGGAGTTAAAGGATTAAAAAAAAAAATTACAGATTTAACAGCCACCATTTTTTTTCCAAGCCCGTAACTTGGAAACTGTTGGAAGACTGCCAAAAGACACAAATTAATAAAAAAAAATAACTTACAACCTCACAACCAGCACAGGGTGAGAGGCAGGGAGCCTGTAAGTGAGGTTGCAAGCTAATTTGATATGTAATTGGCGTTTTTGGGAGGTCTGAAAACGGCTAGGAAAAAAACGGCGACTGTAAAGCTGAAACTTTTTTTTCAAGCACGTAAATCGGAAACACATTTTGGGCTTGGGGAAAATGAACAATTTCCCAAGCCCGCAATTGGTTTCACACCCGTAAATGCAAACAGGAGCACAGAGGAGGGAGAGGGTGGAAAGAGAAACAGGGGAGGGAGTGGGGTGGGAAGAGAGATACAGAGTGAGAGTGGGGGGAAAGAGACACAGGAGATGGAGATAAGGGGAAAAACAAAACATGGGAGGGAGAGGGGGCTAAGCGACACGGGAGGGAGAGAGTGGGGAGAGGCTCGCAGTGAGCAGTATTCCTAGGTGGTCTTCCATCCGAGAACTGACCCAACACTGCTTAGCTTCAGAGTGGTGTGACCTCTTGGTTCCCTGACTGGAAATGAACCCAGGTCGTAGCGGTGAAAGCACCAAATCCTAAACACTGGACCACATGGGAACCCAAGCTACAGATAGCACCCATTATTTGTATGTAAACATGGCTTTAAAAGCCAATAATACAATATTAAAAAAAATAATAATGAATAAAAAATAGTGAAAGAAGCATCAAATTATAAAATGTTTACAGCATCTCCACTTGATTGTAACTATTCTGCAGGTGTATATTTCATAATAGGGAGCATTTTCTGTTAAACTGAAAGTTCTTCACCTGCACATTTACATGCTGCTTGTACATTATTACTTGGATTTGAACAAACAATACATACCTCTAATGTAAAATGCTCCATCATCACATCTCTCTACAAAAAGGCTTTCAATATTCAGCATCACAGTATCTGCTTCTGGCACAGTATTACTGTCACGGGGGCTATCATCCTTCACAAGAAGAAATATGATACAATCAATATAGAACAATATACAGTATTTCCCAAAATGACCAATTTAGAACATATCATACAATATTTATAACACTAATGTAAAAGTTGTAATCTACACTGCCTGATTTATCTTCATAAAAGTCATATGGACATATACTATTGCAGCAAAGGTAGTCCACTGGCTCACTGCATTATTAAACTGTTTTTTTCTGGATTTATTTCTTGCCTATGGTTAAAAAATATAATATTTAATACCTTTGGAACCAGTGTCTCTTGTGATCAGTACATAATGCAGCTCAAATGTCACATAGACCTTTAAATAGAGACATGTTTTGTGTCCTGGTACAGTGTAAGACAGATATGTACCACCAGTACGTGTTTATTTTTTATCATCCTTATTATTATTTATTTTGAAAAATGACTGTTTTCTGCAGCACCACATGCAATCCTGTCTTCAGGCCAGATTTTCAGAATATTCCCTGGTAAGTACAAGTAAGCAATTCAAAATTATTTAGAGAATGATTAATACATTTTTACAGAAAATTCTGAATGTCACTAGTCCTGTGTTAAACAACGTTTGAATATATTATATTAAATAAGAAGTGTGGCATTAACCTTATACAAGTTTTATAGTGTTCATACAACAGGATTTCATTTGTTTATCAAATAATACAATCAGTATTGGCAGAAAAAAATTCAATGTAGACTTAAAATTTTACATTTCAGCTATATTTCTGTAATCTTCTTCTCTCCATATCCTATAAGGTGTTCAGGGGTGGGAGCAATCTTCCCAGGGGTTGTCAAAATAGAAGTAGCCAATGATGACAAACAGACTGGTCTGAAATAAGTTTTAGTAGCGTCTCTTGGACCAGGGGTGGGAAAGTTCGGTCTTGGAGAGCCACACACAGGCTTGGATTTGAGGACCACCTGTCTGTGCACTGGTGAGTCAATTAGGAAGACTGAGGAAACAATACTCTCACCTGTATGAAGCAGGGATATCCTCAAATCCTGGCCTGTGTGTAACCATGGAAGCCATGGACATGAAACATTTTAAGCGGAAATTAGAATTTTTTTAGACTCTTTTTAGAAATAACAGAATCTATTTTGGTTTTGATGAATCATTTCCACAGAGTTTTTGCACTTTTTTATTTTTATTAATTGGAGACAAAGTCAATTAAACAAACAAAATGATAAAAGGAATTGGAATAACAAAAAAAGCCAGTATGGAAATATCATCCAAACAAAAGCAGTAAAAAAAACGTTAGACTCTGTCTGTAGAAGGAAGGAAGGAAAGGATAAATATATGAAAAGAGAAAAAGAGGTAAAGATAACATTCTCCAAGTACAATATATTAATAGAGAGGAGACTTGGGGATTTGAAGATTGAATCAGAGAATATTTAGGTAGAATAAAACATCGAAAGCACTTAGGGGGAAGTCATGGTGAGAGTCCATAGGAACCAATAAGAGGCTTTACCTTCTGTACGAGTCATCTACAGCTGAAGATGGGTGTGTTATTTTTTTATTATCAGTGGAGGCAGTAGTGGGAGAGAAGGAAACCGGGAAGGGCTAAGAATGTTTGTGAAATAATTGGATCTGACTGAAATTGAAACCATATCACTCCCCCCTCACAGGCCCAGAAGCAGGCTGCTTACATCAATAGGTACAAGCATGGGTCTCCAGAAATGCAACACCCCTCTCATAAACCCACATAACTGCCACAAACGTATCATGAATACCTCTAGGGTCCAGCAGAGATAAAATAACATGGTTTGGGATTTTTTCATGTCCCAAAAAAATCCACATACGTGGGGAACAGTGCGTTAGAACAGAGCCACGAATAGAGGTTGCCCTTTACGACAACGGAAACTGCCTAATGTCATGCCTGTCTGAATCTGGATAAGTGCGCAGTTTTTACTGTGTTACCACCTTTTGACTATTGGGTCTAATAAATAAGCAACTTGGTCTGAAGCACACAGTGATATTAGTAACTGTGTAGTAAATTGGCAGAGCAGACCCAGAATAGACAGTCACCATGTAGCCAATTATGTGATATAATATATATTGATCTCATCACTATATAGAGATCTTTAATAGTGGCAGCACATAAGAATACAAAAGCACCAAAAATAAAGGAGCCTTTACCATTATTAGTATATGGCAGTACCCAGGGAAAAGACGTACCCTATGCGTTATTTATTTTAACTACACCTATATATATATATATATTTTTTTTTTTTATTTAAATATTATTATTATTAATAAAAAATATTTTTAGTTTGCAAAAATACTCCATAAATTGCGAGAGTGCTTTTGGACACTCACTGACTATTTCTTTCTATCTTGGCGGGTGGCTGACCAGTGTGACTAGATATATTAAACTCTCTAAACAAGTCTTGACTAGGGTTTATTACCAAAACATACATAGTTACATTCTAAAAGAATATTGGTAGGAGTATGTTATAAACCCCCAAATATAATTGAAAGTGAGGTATATAATTATATATATAGTGATATAATTGAAATGCAATTAGTGTTACAGATTGGAAATGCAGCTAAGCATGGGCAAGTTCTAATAATGGGAGATTTTAATTACCCTGAAATTAGCTGAACTTCTGGTCTCATTTATCCAGTTTAAGGGAGCAGGTTCTTGAGTACACTAAATGGAAATAAAAGTAGAAGGAGTAAATCACAACCCATGTGACTTAACAATAAATTAAAGATGAAGATGAGGAGTAAAAAACAGGCACTTAAATTCTACAAACAAGAGGGGACAGAGACTGCTTTACGTAAGTACAAGGAAATCAACCAGACTTGCAAAAGGGCTATTAGACTGGCTAAAACAGAAAATTAAAAATTAGTTGCAAAAGAGAGTAAGACTAACCCTAAAATATTTTTTAAATATATTAAAGGGAAGAAGGCGAGGAAGGAAGCTATAGGAACATTACAATGCGACACAGGCCGTCTGATAATTAGTGACCAGGAAAAGGCAGATGAGCTAAATAGGTTATTTTCTTCGGTTTACACAAGGGAGGTACCAGTGGTTGGGTCACTGCAACATAATGGGGCTACTCTACCTTCACCAAATAACTGGTTAACTCAGGAAGAAATCCAAAAGAGGTTGGAAAAAAGAAATGTTAATAAAGCCCCTGATGAAATACATCCAAGGGTACTGAGGGAACTGGATTCTGTAATAGCCAAACCATTATAACCAATTTTTCAAGATTCACTCAACACAGGGTCTCTACCAGATGACTGGAGAAAGGCAGAGGTGATACCTATATTTAAGAAGGAAGCAAGAGCAAATCCGGGGAATTACAGACCAGTGAGTCTCACTTTGGTAGTGGGAAAGCTTTTAGAAGGGTTAATAAGGGATAATATGCAAGAATATGTCTATTCAAACAGGATTATAAGTAGCAGCCAACATGGATTTATGAGTGATAGGTCATGTCAAACAAACCAAATTAGTTTCTATGAGGAGGTTAGTAGAAACTCTGATCAAGGCAACTCAGTGGATGTAGCCTATTGCAGTAAATATATGCACATGGATTGAGAGCTGGCTAAAAGACAGGAAGCAAAGGGTTGTTGTAAATGGAACATACTCCGATTGGACTAATGTGGTAAGTGGGGTTCCTCAGGGCTCAGTATTAGGTCCTCTCCTTTTTAACATATTTATTAATGACTTGGAAGTGGGATTGGAGTGTGGTGTCTCCATTTTCGCTGATGACACAAAGTTGTGCAAGGTAATTAAATCAGATAATTATGTACTTTACCTCCAAAGGGGATTTACATAAAATTGAGGAATGGGCATCTAAATGGCAGATAAGATTTAATACAAATAAATGTAAAGTTATGCATCTGGGACGGAAAAATAGCCATGCAATTTATAGTCTTAATAAAGCAAATCTAGGGGTGTCAGATATTGAAAGGAATTTGGAAGTACTTGTGGACAACCGCCTAGGTAACAGTGCTCAATGCCAAGAGGCATCTGCAAAGGCAAGTAAAATATTAGCATCTATTAAGAAGGGTATAGAAGCAAGGGAAGCAAATATAATTATCCCACTATACAAATTCCTAGTATGCCCTCATTTGGAATATGGAGTACAATTTTGGGCACCACTACATAAAAATGACATTTTAGAGCTGGAAAAAGTACAGAGAAGGGCAACAAACCTAATAAAGGGAATGGAGGAGCTAAGTTATGCAGAAAGACTAATGAAATTAGAATAATTTACTCTAGAAAAAAGGCTTCTAAGAGGGGATATGATTACCTTATATAAATATATTCTGGGTCAAAACCAGGCTTTGTCAAAGGAACTTTTTGTGCCAAGAGGTTTTCAAACACCAAGGGGACATCCTTTGAGATTAGAAGTAAAAGGATTCCACCTTAAAGAAAGAAAATGGTTCTTCACGGTAAGGGTGGTTAATCTGTGGAATTCTCTACCAAAGGAGGTGGTGAAAGTGGATTTAATAGATAACTTTAAAAAGGCACTGGATATATGTTTTAATAAAAAGGGCATTAAGGGCTATCCTGGATAAATTGAGAGGGAGTATTGATCCAGGGATGAATCCGATCGACCAGTATCTGGGCCCAGGAAGGAATTTTAATTTTTTTTCCCTGTTGAGACAACTGGCAAAGTTTTACAGTTTTTTTTTTCCCCCGTTTGCCTTCCTCTCGGTCAATTAACAATAAAGCTGCATATTGCAGATCAGAGGAGATCTAAAAAGGTTGAACTTGATGGACTAAAGTCTTTCTTCAACCTAAATTACTATGTAACTATTTAATTTATTCCAACCCACAATGTTTCAACATTATCGCTAGTTCCACCATAAATATCTTCTCTGACTATAGGCTTTAAATCAGGCTTAACATACAGACAAATCCCACCTCTTCTATCATTACCTCTATCTTTCCTAAATAGATTATAAGCCTCCAAATTAATACTCCAGTCATGAGAATCATCCCACCATGTTTCAGTAATGCCTATTAAATCCCAATTCCCATTAACTGTTAATAATTATAGTTCCCAGATTTTCCCTGGCAAACTTCTTGCATTAGCAAGCATACACTTGGGGTTGCTATATCTATGCAGGTTTTAAGTACTCGCTACTGTATCTGAGTTAATAACCATGACTTCCATATTGACTTTACTAATCCTCCCCCATGAGTCATTAATTCATCCCTTACCCTCTCTACATTTTCTTCCCAGTTACTTTTATCTAGTCCCTCCCCCTCCTATTAGTTTAAAAACTCGCCAGCATTCCTACCATCCTCTCCCCTATTAACGTCATCATTAAGGTGCAATCCATCACTGATGTACCGTTTGTACCCAAGACAGAAGTCAGTACAGTGCTCTAAAAAACATTGGTATCAATATGCACCAAGTCTGCTGGGTCATTTCCAGCCTCTCCCAATAATTTATCAGTATCCACAACGTGCCGAACCTGAGCACACAGGAGACAGCAAACTGTTCTGTTGCTAAGATCTGAGTGTCAAATCACCCGGTCTACCTTACAAATAATAGAGTCTTCTACCACCAAAATCGGTCTATTGCTCTTTACTCCAGTAATATTTTATCTTAAGAGAGCAGGGCCTTCACCTACTTATGTACCAATGTGTATCATCTACAAGCAAGCCGCTGTGTCTTCAAATGTATGTAAGATGTTATCCATGTGTTTATTGTAACAGCTAACTCTAATGAATCTGCTGACTCTCCACAAATAAAATATAAATCACAACAAATCTTGTTGTATGACCATTATGTTCATCATTTAAATGAACGGATATATAATGCTAGTCTCTACCTCAAGAGATGTAAAAGGCATGATGTTAAAGGAGCTGCTAGACATTACACAGAGTAGATCATACAATAAGGCATGTTTTACAAGATTCTGTTCTTTAGAAATGTTATCTATTCAGAACAATTTATTGTAAATATGTGATTTTTGATTGCATTAAATATTATATTACGTTGACAGTGTTTACAGACCTTTAAATGTATCCTAGCATTCTCAACTTGGATCTTCATAGGCATTACTTCTGGAACAGAATCATCTTCTACAAAATGCCGAATATTTGTGAGTGTAGAGGTGAAGAACTCAGAAGTAAAGTTTTTTATATGGCACTGTAGGAAACCATTTTCTGCAGCTAGTAAGGAGTGGTGTTTAGCACCGGGACCCGTCTCCAGTCTCAGGCGGATATCAGGACAAAGTTGCTTTTGCTCATCAAAAGATTTAGTGTCTGCACCTGCTTCACAAAAAAAAACAAAAAAATGAATTATGCAATTGACACATAAAATGGAGAGATTACCATAAATCAATATTTAAAAACAACAAACAACATCTTACCTACTTGCAGTTAACATACATTTTCTATTTTAGCCAATCTAATTGCTTTTTACAAGATTTGTTATACTTCTTGCCTGTTCTTTTTTCTTTTATAATTTAAATGCCTGTTTTTTTACACTTTTTGATATTTAAACAATTATTAAGCCACATGGGTTGTTACTTACAGTGCCTTGAAAAAGTATTCACCCCCCTTGACATATTCCATGTTTTGTTGCCTCACAACCTGGAATTAACATGGATTCTTTGAGGATTTGCATCATTTAATTTACAGAGCATGCCCACAACTTTGAAGATGTTTTTTTTTTTTATTGTGAAGCAAACAACAAATAGGACAAAATAACAAATAAAAAAAGTCAATGTGTATAACTATTCACCCCCTTAAAATGACAATACTTTGTAGAGCCACCTTTTGCTGCAATCACAGCTCCAAGTCAGTTTGGATAAGTCTCTATGAGCTTGCTGCATCTTACCACTGGTATTTTTGCTTATTCCTCCTTGCAAAACTTCTCCAGCTCCTTCAAGTTGGATGGTTTGTGCTTGTGAACAGCAATCTTTAAGTCTGACCACAGATTTTCTATTAGATTAAGGTCTGAGCTTTGACTAGGCCATTCCAACACATTTACATGTTTCCCCTTAAACCACTAAGTGTTGCTTTAGCAGTGTGTTTGGGGTCATTGGCCTGCTGGAAGGTGAACCTCCGTTCTAGCCTCAAATCATGCATAGAGTGGTACAGGTTTTGCTCAAGAATATCCCTGTATTTAGCACGATCCATCTTTCCCTCAACCCTGACCAGTTTCCCAGTCCCGTCTGCTGAAAAACATCCCCACAGCATGATGCTGCCACTACCATGTTTCACTGTGGGGGATGGTGTTTTTTGGGTGATGTGTTGGGTTTGCGCCAGACATAGCTTTTTCTTTGATGGCCGAAATGTAAAATTTTAGTCTCATCAGACCAGAGCACCTTCTTCCATACATTTTGGGAGTCTCCCACATGCCTTTTCGCAAACTCAAAACGTGCCATTTTGTTTTTTGTTGAAAGTAATGGCTTTCTTCTGGCCACTCTGCCAACTCTATGCAACGTACGTCTTATTGTCGTCCTATGTACAGATACTCCAGTCTCTGCTGTGGAACTCTGCAGCTCCTCTAGGGTTACCTTAGGTCTCTGTGCTGCCTCTATGATTAATACCCTCCTTGCCCGGTCCGTGAGTTTTGGTGGGCAGCCGTCTCTTGGAAGGTATGCTGTTGTGCCATGTTCATCCCATTTGGTTATGATAGATTTGATGGTGCGCCTGGGGATCATCAAAGATTTGGATATTTTTTTATAACCTAACCCTGCAACATTGTCCCTTACTTGTTTGGAAAGTTCCTTGGTCTTCATCGCAGTGTTTAGTTAGTGGTGCCTCTTGCTTAGGTGTTGCAGCCTCTGGGGGCCTTTCAAAAAAGGTGTGTATATGTAATGACAGATCATGTGACAGAGATTGCTCACGAATTATGACTTCTGAAGGTAATTGGTTGCATCAGAGCTTTTATGGGCTTCATAACAAAGGGGGTGAATACATACTCACATGACAATTTTCTGTTTTCTATTTCTAAAAAAAAATTTATGTATATTTTTCTCATTTCACTTCACCAACTTAGACTATTGTGTTCTGATCCATCACATAAGATTCAGATTAACGAAACATTGAACTTAAGGCTGTAATGTAACAAAATAGTTAAAAAGTCAAGGGGATTGAATACTTTTGCAAGGCACTATATACCTTGTACAGTTATTTCCACACAGTCCAGGTCAGATTTTCACATCAACTGTTGACCAGTGATAACGCTATAGGGAAGGCATCTAGCAATCAATAAAACTTGAAATACAAGTGGCAACATCCTGGCCCAAATGTGCATCACTGCAAACTTTTTAGCAGGTTGTGGCCTAGATGTAATCTACTATAAATCGCAAAGGAAGCTTCACAGCGATTTTTATTTTATCCATGGCAAAATTTGAAAAATAGGAAATTTACAACTTACACTATAGCACTAAGATGTTTAGATCTTTAGGGGGTCCTCACTGAATAACAGCAATGGTGTACACATTCTAGAGCTTTATGACTCAAAAATCATTTAAAAAATATGACCGGGGGCTAGGCAGGTGCGATTAGTAGGTGTGGATAAGTAGCAGCTGACCGGGTGCGGATTAGTAGCAGGTGTGATTAGTAGCAGCCGAGCCGGTGCGATTAGTAGCAGCCGAGCCGGTGCGATTAGTAGCAGCCGAGCCGGTGCGATTATTAGCAGCCGAGCCGGTGCGATTATTAGCAGCCGAGCCGGTGCAATTAGTAGCAGCCGAGCAGAGGCTAGGCATGTGCGATTAGTAGCAACCAACCAGGGGCTAATGTGGGTCTAGGCAGGTGCTATTAGTAGTAGCTGACCAGGGGCTAGTGGGGGACTAGACAGGTGCTATTAGTAGCCGCTGACAGGGGGCTAGTCTGGGGCTAGGCAGATGTGATTAGTAGCAGGACACATGGGGCTGCACGTGTGATTAGAAGTACCTGTCTGGCAGCTCAGGACTAGATTTAGATCAGTGTTAAAGTGAAGTCCACAAGTTGCTAGACAGTTCCAGAGCAATCCAGACTGTTCAGTCACTGCAACCTGGTCTTGTAGATCAAATATGATCCAAATTGCTTGGCATTTTTAAGTTGTATTGCTGGAAGCTCTGTTGTTTTGCTTCCTGTCTGTTTGCTGCTAGCCACACCCCACACTGTAGCATTTTTGTCAACTTTCAGTGTTCCAGATGCTTCAGATACTCTTATCTATTTGTGCCTCCAGCAAGACAATGAGATTTAAATTAAGTCTGTAAAATTCAAAAAGCACTGTACTAGCACTATTCTTTTCTTTAGCTAAGAGTGGTAAACCATATAAACATACAAAGTAAAAAAAAAAAAATGGAAGTAATTTTAATGAAATTATTTAATAAAACGTCACAACTAACAACTTTTAAGTCTAAATTAGTAAAAAAAAAAATAATAAATTTTTTTTTTTACTATTTGATCACTTATTTTGAAAATCGTTTTTTAGTACATGTTTCTAACTGAACAGTGCTACCCCTGGAAAAGTTTGTTGGCCAACGATCAGTCAACTTTGTAAGAAGCCTCATAGGGAGTCTGATTTACAAACTATAATAAACAATTCAGAATAGAGAAACATGACTGATCGTTTCTAATGCGAGTTGACTGCTGTATATACCTTTAAGCTAAAAAGCTTCCTCACATATTTCTAAATATATAATATTCCATAATAATTGTTGTTGTTGTTTAGTCAGTCAATATCACCTAGACACAGGCAAAGTTTGCTAATAAGACTTTTTCTAGAAATGTTTTTGTGCCTATGGATTCTTGTTATTTAGTAGTTCAGTTGTGTCCAACTCTCTGTGACCATTTGGACCGCAGCATGACAGGCACATCTTGTGTCTGGTTGTGCTTAGGCACAAGGTTTTATTGGCAAGGATATGGAGTGGGTTTCCAATTCCTTCACCAGTGGACCACGATTTGTCTTGCGTCTCTGCTATGACCCCACATGGTATAGCTCCCAGCTTCACTTAAGTACACAAGCCCCTTCACCAGGACAAGGTAGATCTCTTTGTCCAGTTAAAAATAATTTTTTTCTTACATGTTATAGAGCGTATCCTGCATCATTTGGTGACACTATCAATCATTGTTCATTGCAATAATTATTATGGGCGTGTGGGAGGAGTGGGAAGTTGTCAAATTCCAAAAGGTTAAATTATTTAACAAATCTCCCACCCCTTCCCTCCACTGACAACTACCATCAGACTCAAAGCTATGAGAAAGTACTAAAAGTCAGGCAAGATCTTAATGTTTTATACTCAAATAGAATGCTAAAAAAATAAGATTGTAACTATAAATTGCTCATGGATTGACATTATTGTTAGTTTGTTAGTTAAATACGTCACATGAATGCAAGATGTTTTCCGTAAAAAACAGTGGGTCCTGTAATGTCATTTTTACAAACTCTAGCCCAGTGACATGCAACCTACTTCATTTGAATGCCACTTATGCGTTTAGACAACAAGATGGAAGCAGCATGGGGAGCCACTATGTTCTGCACACCACTGAATTCTAATCTTTACAATATGATCTTTTAAATTAATTATAAAATGTAGGAATAGTATGTCCTTTTAAGGTCCATGGGTCGTATTAAATTCCAAGCCCGTAGCGGCACCGGTACCCCCGCAAAGCCTGCAGGCTTATAGTTCGGTGGAGTTACAGAGCTATTAAATTAGCCAAGCCCGCAACAGATATGGCCGGCATCCAAACCCATAAACCGTTCTTCACGTTGCATGTACGGCCGTGAACATGATCAATTAGCCAAGCCCATAGTTATGGGTTTAGATGGAGCCAGTAGTAAAAGAGACAGTCATCATTATGTCACTGAAAAATGGAGGTTAGATTTCAATACCTTACAGGCTTGAATTACGATCGGACCCACGTTCCAGAATTAATGAAATACTGATAAATCAGTAAATATGAAATTCTAGTCCATGCGAGTTCCATTATACGTATTAACACACTAATTGGCAGGATGGATATAACACAGAAATTAAAACATTATTGCAGATTTGCGAGCTTGAGAATGATGTGCTATTAATTTTTATTCCGAACATCACTTTACCTTTAATATTAAGTACAGTAGTGTGTTGATATTTGCATTTACAGTGCTACAGATAGGACTTTAACCCCTTGCGGGTCCTCTCTAGTACCCATAGGCTTTTTGGCTCAATTTGTGGGTTACGGGTTTGAACGCCAGTAGATTCGTAGCAATTTAATAGAGATTTGTGAACGCAACATTTACGGGCTTGACAGATGAAAGGCTTTGCAGCAACAGAGTTCCGATTTTGACAGCCCGTACGTTTTTATGGCATGTAACCCGCAGATCGTTTGCGGGTAGCTGTACGAGGCCAATTTAATAGCCGTAAGTCTAGCAGGCTTTCACGTTGGGGGAATTTAATAGGGCTGTATGTGTATCCGCTTTTTACACACTTTGTGGTACATGCAGAATAAAAAAAAAAACATCAGTTCTCTATGGACAAAAGCAATGAAAACTCATAAATCTAACAGGTGTTACAGATAAAAGAGCCCTAAAAAGGGAGATAATGAATATTGCAAAGGGAAGAGATGGTAAAACCACAGATAAAAGAACCAGGTACATCAAAGAAGAGGAAGAATGTGTCTAGAAAACAAGGATATTAAGGTGTCATAAAATGGATTTTGAAAGGAGTCTATAATTTGCATTTCAGAGTATTATATACACAGACTATGTGACGTTTGGGGAAATGTACACTAGGTAAATGGAAACTGTCTTACCAATATGCAACTGGGGTACTAAGACTAGTGGTATGATAGAAGTCTGGGTGCGCTAAAAACATTTACGGGTATAAAAAACGGATTAGTTTGACGAGTGAGGAATACATAGACCATGGGATGGATGCTGCTCTGCTTTCTTTTAACCCATATTCTGCAGAATAACTTCAGATCAGTTTTTGTCCTGATCCTGATTGAAGCTTTTATCTACAGGATTTGTGACTGGGCTTTCCAGACTTTAAATTATTCATTGAATTGTGTCTACTAAAGCTAAATAAAGACCTCTTTAGAGTAACTCACACCATAAATGTATGCCACGCTCTTATGGGATATGCAATCTTACAATTTAAGAAGGAATAGGTCACGAAGAAAGTATCAGTAAAATTAGGTATACTGCAGAGATGTTTATATATTGTATTATTGGTCCTAATTATTTTATTTTCGAATTGTACTCAAAAAAGATGAGATAAAATAAGGCCAAAATATGGACAAATGTTGCTGACCACTGTAGATCAGTGCAGATTTATATACCACTCTTCTTTAAGAGACAAATGCTGCTTCTATATTTTGGTTTCACTCAAAAGAAAGAAAAATCCTTGCTAAAATAATTCTAGAATTAGGAGTAAGGAAATGGATATCTGTATATAGGACATTGTCCAGCGGGATCATTCAGTCTCTGCCTCCGTAGACAGATGGCTGTAAATATGTTTATTTTTTAATCTGTTACACCATAGATTTAGAAGCATCTCCTGTTACGAATTAAAATAAGTCAATTGTACTAAAAAATACAATTCCATAAACCCTGCAGTTTCCCTGACGCATGCAGTATTGTTTGATTGTCAGGGTAGCACAGATATGATGATCTGAGGATTACATTTTCTCTTGTGTTTCTTTGTGTTCTCAAACTTATATATAAAAAAAATGAGTGGATGGAAGGATGAAATAAAGTGCTTATTTTATATTTAGTGTGAGGATTACAAAACAAAATATGCACACATTTAGTCCAAACAGTCTGTGGGCTACTCTTAACTGTGCAATATTTACTAGACCACTATGTTCTTGGTGGAAAAGTTGAGCAATTTATTAATGTACAATTACTAACCTACATTTATAGACAATATTCTGGGTATATCACTTTAAATAAAAATGTTCACTGCTTCTCCATTTGATTTTGACTGTTCTACATGATGATTATGAGCAGTGTCCATGAATTTAGAGTCCCTTTAAGACAACAGAACCAGTGATGGCAATGTCTCTGAAAGAGCTTATGAATTTCTGTCAATTGTTACACTTGCTACCAGGGTTGTGTTTTTTTGCAAGACCACGAGGCCCAGGCCTAGGGCAGCGGATCTTCAGGGGGTAGCAGGCTGCCTGAAGATGCAGTTCAGTACAATGAACTATATTTGTGCAAAGAAATGTACATATGCAGTGATATATCTACTTGATACTTTCTGACATACTAATGTATATATATATATATATATATATATATACACACATATATATATATATACATACATACATACATACACACACACACACACACATACATACATATATATATATAATGTGTGTGTGTATATATATATATATATATATATATATATATATATATATATATATATATATACACATATACACACACATACACATTATATATATATATATATATATACACACACACACACATACATACATACACACTTACAAACATAATTTTAGTTATAGAAAGGGGAAATAAGGGACTTGAATTGGGATTTGGGGTGTGTTCAAATCTGAATGTCCCAGGGCAGGAATAAAAAAATACACCCATACTTGCTCTCTGTCTTTCTAAAACATACAGAATGCCAATCTACTCTTTTTTTATGGATAAAGTAAACCAAACACCAAGTTTTCGCACATCTGGATAGGTTTTCTTACTTGTGTTGCGGCTGTTGAGGTACTGACGAATGCTAACATTTCCCAGTTGGTTTGGAACCACTTGGTTAACCTGAAGACAAACAGCAGCATCTTCCCCTTTGATGTCAATTCCACAGTTTACACCAAATATTTTAAATACTACAACGGACATCTGTGGTGGGGAAAAATACACCATTAAAACATGTCTGCAGAAACAGAACATATAGCAAACATGTTAGCACTTTGTTATCCATTCATTAACAATCACTTGTTTTTCTAACAAGATCAGTGCATTATTTGTGATTAGTAAACATTACCAGATCTTGTCTTGTATCTTGTGAACTCTCATAAATTGCACTCATTGCATCTGGGGAGGAAATACAGTATTCCTCATTCCTCAGCTCTACGCTGGCAGTCTCTGCTGTAGATGGATAATTCAGGGAGGAAAAATCCTCAAGTCCTGTAATTAATAGTAAAACAATGAAAAAATAGACAGCACACCGAGAATAAAAGTAAATGTAACATTTCTCCTATACGAGCAATATAAGGTTACTCTTCAAACTGCCCATGGTTTCTTACATTATGAAGAGCATCTCTGCAGTAAGGTTTATTGTAAGCACACAACCTGTAAAACCCCACACTGGCAAATGGCAGCATAGACTTTGGTTCTTGCATATATCACCACCCATTTAAGGGTCTGTGCTGCAGTATTCAATGTTAGCCATCAAGATATACGGATTTGACCTTAAGGAAATAGGAAAGTCCACCTTAACTGCCTCAGTGGTGTAATTGTATATGCTTTGCCTTGTTCCTGCAAAGTGTTTGCTCTTAGGAGTATGATCTCAGGATCTGTGACTGTTTAACCCTTTGTCAGATGACTGTTTGCACCTCCTGTGCATGAAATCTGGCTCTATTACCTGGAGTACCCTCCATTTTGCCTGCTATTGAATCTCCTTTTTTGAGGTTTCTCATGACCACTGCTTTATGTATCCACCCATGAACCTTTGCTATTTACCCTGACCCAAATTATTCTTGCTCAACAATGCCAATGGATCTCTCCTCATGCCTCAGAACCTAGCTGCTGGGCCAAGGTTTGGTTTTAGACTCTAACCCATTACCTTATCACACCCCAATAATCTATTAACTAATCCGCAGAAGAGCTTCTAAATAGTGCGTGCATTGATACTGGCCATTCTGGGTCACAGATTTATCTCCAAAATCTCCCAACCCGTGATGTTTACAGACAAAGATGGAATATTCTCCATTATTGCTCTACTTCTGGTGTCATACTACCTAGAATGCCATAATTACATTTTACCTGTTTCGAAGTGGTCACTTCCATCACTCTCAGTCAGTTGTTCATCTAACATGTTGCTATCAATTGAAATATTGTCCAGTGAAAACTGTGATGGACTTCTCTTCATATTCTTGTAAGAAACAGAGAGGGCAGGCAAGTTGGACGGGCAGCGTTCCTTAGGGGTTCCACTTAACAAAAATACATGAAAATGTGGTTTCAAAATCAATAAAATAATAAAAATTTGTGAAAAGGGTACAAGAACGGACTACAAAGAAAAGAGGACACAAAGGGGATAATTGGGAAACCAAAGGAAAAGAAAAACAAGACTGTTTAATATTTAGTCTTCTTGAACATTAATTAGTCTTCTAGGTTAGCATTTAATATAGTTTTATATACATTTTATTTTAAAACTAAAGGCCAACTTTCCGTTAAACCAGTCATAGGAAACTAGACCAATATTTTCCAATTCAAATCCTCAGGTTAGGACATACGTTCTATGTCTGAAAACATCCATAAATAAGTATAGATAGATTAATCAAAATAACTGGACAAATGTGTGAAACACCATATATTTAAAGGAACATTGTAGTGTGAGGAGTGGCTTATGGCCACATAGATGGATAAAATGTTAAAGGATCACAATAGTGGTCATGTGATAGGGTCATCTGTTATTTAGAAATGGATGAGGAATAAAATACGTATTTGAATAAAATAAATTCAATATAGCTTTCACAATTACATGTGAAGTTTAGGGTTTCAGGGAGAAGCAGTGCTGCTTCTCTCCAAACCTTATTAGGTGCCCAGGGGTTGTGGAGGATCTGCCTAGGAGGCTGTTCAGAACATTTTTCTCACATGTATAGGTTAGTCTGCAGCGGCTAGCTAAAGGCTCCAGACAACCTTAGATGAAACCTTGTTGTATGAGCAATACAGGATACGTGTTGGGAGAACAATAGTGCTTGGGAAATAGACAGTCTCCTTGCTGTTATGCTTGGTGTAAGAAGAGACAATATATGAAAAATATTTATCTTTACAATTTCACAAAAGGGGGACTATTGAGAGAAAATATGTCCATAACAGTATTGTATTTGGTAAATTGTATATATTTGCATACATACAGGGATGGAAATTCCCCTTGCAGCCCCAGCTCTTATAATGTGTACTTCTGCTTAATATATCTCTATGAAGGGCTTTCTTCCAGGCTCCTAGAAAACAGTCTGGCTCCTATTAAACCAAAAACTTTCTGGTTCTTAATTGTTCAACACTTTTGTCCACCCCTAAATATATCAGATTATTGCAATAAATATTGATACCCTTTTTTTTTTTAAATCGGTCAAACATATTAATTTACTAACACAAGCCTTCGAGACATAATCTCTCTTTATCACATACATACACATATACCCAATGGCCACTTTATTAAGTACCACTTTCTAGCATTGGCCAGGACCCCCTTTGCCCTAACCACAAGCCATTTAGTTATGTTTCTGGGTCAACAAGCCTCTGGTAGGAAAATGGTTATTATGTACAGATGCTGGAAAATGACTTGCATTATTCTGTATGTGTAAACTTGCAGCCATCCACTAGAGGGTGCACACGTTACATTTTCAGCTGTACAGAATTAAATCAGAGGATGCTAAAGAAACTACTTGTAAGTCTTTAACTATTGGTAAATATTGCTGCAGACTGGACACAAGAATTAGCAATGGCGTTTTAGAGAAAAATTAGCAATGGTTGTTTTAGAGACTTTAAGGAGACACAATAACCAAACCAAGGTGATACTATTTAATTTGGTTATTCTAATCAGTTTGCACGAACGTGAAGTGTTTTAAGCATTAAAAGCCACAGTTTAGTAATCCAACAAGACACATAAAATAATAGAATTGCTAGCCCTGACGTGTATGCTTATTATAGATGATATGTGCACCAGTTGATGGTCCCATAGTGCATACTAAATATACACGTTAACCAACTTCAATCAACTCCACAAACCTCATAAACTTGTGGTTGCACCAGATAAACAACAATAATTAGTGCATTGCATTATCAACTTAAGTAAGCCATTCATTAGAGAATTCTCAAAAAAATATATATGTCTCACTAGATTTGTAATGCAACAATTTTCACCATACCACTGCAAAAGAGTAAAAATCAATATGATCTGTCCCAAAGGGAACAATCATTCTAGCAACTACTTTGGTAACTTGGATTGCATGGCGAACAGGAATCTCAGAGAGACAGCAAAGCAGCTAGCCTTAGAGAAAGTCCACGAGGATGGATGAAACGGTCCGTTGGCAACTATATCTGTAGTTACAGAGGACAGAGACCATAGGAGGGCACACCAGACACAGCAGATTTATGGGACAAGTTATATGGATACATATAAAGCGTGGCAATTGAACAGCAAGTATATTAAGTGTGGCAACCAGTTGCCAATACACAAATACTATTATATGTTATCTGCAGCGTTTGGTATCATTTGTTGTTTTTTATCCCAGGTGTCTTTGATAGCATATAGATATTTATATTGAGCCTCCAGTTTATTTAGGATCTCTGTCCTACTCTGTATTTTGTTTTTTATATGTTTTTGAATAGTGTTTTTTATATAGATTACTTTTACTAAATCCTATGATTATCAGTATATCCTGATTTTTTCAGGAGTGTCAGTTTATTCTGATATATGAGGATTAATCACTTATGACTATCAGAGTTATAGGCATTCAACCCTTTATTTAGGGTGTCTTCCTTGATTAGAGATTAATATTTATGGTAACATTAATCCACACTCACATTAAGGGATTTACTTTATAGTGCACTCATTTTATATATATCTTGAGCGGCGTTATTTCCGGGTAAAATATATCCTATTAAAGTTAATTATTTTTTACAGACCATAGTGGTGTAAAGCACCAATGATATTATAGATATAGATTATATCCCCTTAATAAAGCATACAAATAATGCACATGCCAAATCTGCGGTCACTAAAAATGGACATACCTACAAAGCAAACCAAAATAAAATGTCATTTTTACTTAAATTATGGTATGCACCTTTCTGCTTTTTTTTTTTTATTGGAAATAAGTTTATTGCTACTTTTTTTGGGTCAGTTTTCTAGGCAGATACAAAATACTTTACATTTTTTTTTTATTGATATTATTATGTTAAACATAGATTTGATGAAATATAAGAAACAAAAGGGTCCATCTGGTCTGCCTACTCTATCTAGCTAAAAGTTAACCTTATGCTTACCCCATGCATGCTTAATTTCCTTAATTGTGTTAATAAACATGACTATCATTTTTACTGGAATGCTATTCCACTTATCTACTACTCTTTCTGTAGTGCCTCACATTATCCCTAAATCTTCCACCTTCAAATTATGAAGACTATGTAGACTAATTTTATTAATTACTAGTATTTAATAATTTGGAATTAAATGTCTCTAATTCTTTGTGCAATGATAAAGTAAAAAACATCGGCAATGTCTCCATACCTTATATCTAAAGACACAGGATGCTTTTTCTGGATCTCAGGCCCGTGAGAAATGGTCAGCTGATCTTCAATGTGCTCCTTCAATCCATGATACTTATCAGGTCCTTGGCCGCCTATGTGATCATCTTCAAGTGGATTCATAGCACAGGAATTATTGTTGCCATTGTTTGTGTGACTTCCTTCTACAAAATTAGGACAAGTATCATCTTTCAGAGAGGATATATCACTTGTACCATCCAGACTGGGAGTCCTTTTTATGAGTTCCGTATCACTGGACGATTTGGAAAGCAAACTTTCTGATAAAATGGTCCTTTTGGGGTCAGGTTTTTCAGTAATACTTTCACTATCGGCATTGCTTATCAAATCAATAAGGTTATCAGTCGTTTTGCCTTCTGATGGGGAAGGGGTTTTGAGGTCTACTAAAGGACTCCCTTCTTGTGAGTGTGGTGACTTGGATGGATTTTCTTCTGGCACGGGATGTAGCAGTAACGACGCCTCTGCACTTTTCAGCAGTACACCTATTGAAACCTTGGTTTCCTCGGCTGGTTTGCCAGTTACTTCTTCTACATCCTTCCGAAGATTCTCCAAGACCTGCTTTAGTGATTCTTGTAGCAAGAGTAAGAAAACATATTGGTAGTGATTGATTTGCAAACTCACATGTTTTTGCATATGTGCTAGGACATGAATGTCTGCATCGTAAAGGGAGTGAGCAGAAGGTGTTCCCAAACTGCTATCCAATGACTGGGACTTCTGCAAGGAAGGATTCAGACCATCGGTTTCTGTGCTATAATATTGTTTCAATAGTTTTTTGCGTTGTAAACGGCCAACAAAGTCGGTTGATTCACTTTTAGAAATGCTGTTGGAAAGTTTGTGTTTTTGAGATTGTGAGAACCGTATAGGCTGGCAGATCCATACTGAAAATGGGAAGGAGTCCACAAAACTGACAGGTCTACCTTTACCACTTTTTATCCCTTCAAAGTCGATCCAAAACTGTGTGAAATGTATGGCCCAGACATCTTTAGCAGCAGTTGTTTTCAGTGCATCTGTATCCATCTTTGGATGGACAAATCCTTTGTAAATGTTGTGCATTTCTGTATCCTGTTCATAAGCGTGTCTCTGAAAGATTGGATGCAAAAGGTCAAAACTTCCAAGTGACCTTGGGAAAGTGGTGAATGATTTAGAAAAGAAGTCATGGTCTTTAAAGTCCTGAAATATGGCTTCAAGGTCAGAACGCCTGCAGTTTGGGGGCTGTCTGGTGTTGGTGGCAATCATTTCAGAAGTTTGAATAGAGATGGCCGTAGGCTGATCATGATGACAATCTACCTTGTTTTGACAAGGTATGATAATCTACAAAAAATAAAAGACATTTACAAGTAAAACAATAGAAAACAATATAACCAAGAAAAAGCAATCCCAACACATGAGAGGCCTTGTTCATTTAGAGCCTTTAATAGTGGGGATGTATTATAAGAGGCAAAATATTTGATTGTAGCACTTGGTAGACTACAAGTATGAAGAAAATTGAACTTCAGGGAGGTGTGATATGTGGACAGCTTGGAGACTGTCTTATGTGAAGTAGGAAGTTAATCCAGTGCAGGGCAATAAGGAGGAAGATAGAACAGAAGCAGGATCTATTATTATTATCCTTTTTTGTAACCCCCCAACATATTCGGTAGAGATATATAAGGGCTAAGTACAAAAACAATCTTAACACATTGCAAAAGAATGGAGGGCCCTGTCTTTCTGCTTAAAATCAATTTTTATATATATATATATATATATATATATATATATATATATATATATATATATATATAGTGATTTCCCAAAAGAACCTTACAAGATTGAAAACTCGTAAACTTACAATCTAAAAGGATCTAAAGGACTGGGCACGGATTGTAAATAGGGCTGGGAAAGGGGTCTAAAGTATTTTCCCTTAGAATCTTGGAGCATTACAATGAATTTCACTTTTAGTGATAAATCACTTTAATTCCTATTCCATACTACAAAAAACTGGTTCAAATCAGCATTTCAAGGATTAGGAATGCTATCCAAGATATGCAAAAAGTATATATGCTATACACAGAGCAAACAACATGAAGACAATCGCAAGTACAATTTGTGAACAGGATAAACTGAACCTGTGTAGATACAGGCAATTCTTACTTACCTTCAGCATAAGACCATCTATCCTGATATCGACATGCTCATCTGATTTGGACTCGTTCAACTTATACATTGCCATGAACTGATCCACACTTTGTCTCAAATCCAACACAAACTGGTTCAGCCACAGAATACTTCTCTCATCCACAGTTAACTGTAATGCGTTCAGTTGTACATAGAGGTTGGAACTTGGAACTGATGATCAAAAGGAAGAGGGATTAAAGCTACACAATAAACAGTGGAGCACAACACTGAGCTCTGTTCAGCGACATATAACACAATGACGTGGTCCGATTATGAACCAACTATCATTAGCTATAAACCATGCAACACCGGAGCACATGCATGTATAGTGGAGTAACATCAAGTCTAATAATAATGGTCTTTATAGAGCTAATCAGCAATATAGATGGCAAGATTATTAAATTAAATCTCTTATTTTTATATTCGCCAATAAATAAGAGATAAGCAACATTAGTCCTAGAGTGCCAAGCAAGGTTGTGAATTTTACAATCTCCCTGCTGTACATAATAGATGAGGTAATAACTGCACAGCAGGGAAATCCCGGACGGTGCTCAGGAGTGATGCTGCCTACCCCTGCAATAAAACAAAGAAGTGGAAAAATACATTGCTAAAATAAATAACACCATTTACTCATGATTTGAGCTTTTTCTTTTCCACTGGGAATACATCCATTTTGCTATTAACAGTTCCCCTTCCTTCTAATGCTGGCGATTTATCTGTACTCCCATTTATTTCCAGTGACCACGCAAAGAGCATGCGTGTCTGTGTTGTGGATAAATCTGCGACTGCAGCATTAACAAGATGGAGGTCTTGTGGCGAGGGAGAACTGTTAATAAAACATTTAGCAAGTTACCCTTTATTTTAATAAGGTAATAATCCAAAATATATATTATAAAGTGGAATACAGCACACCAAAAGAGCATAATCAATTCAGGTCACTGAATGCGAATGACTATTCCCTAAAATTAGTAATAATATTAAATGTTTTTTTCTGGGAGCTTTCCTTTATAGGGCACAAGTCTAACCAATAATAAAAAGGTGGTAAAGAACAATAAAAACCAAAGATAAAGCAGTTTCCATATCAGGATGTTTTTTTTTATTCTTGCACGGGTTACTTTAGTATTCTTGTATAACTGTACCATGCTGGTTCATTTCATTATGAACACATTGTTCTTGCCACAGTGCATTAAAAAGGTTACTTGAACTTATATTCACAGAATTAGGTTACTTGTATTCAATGGATAAATAAATCTCTTGAAGCAGCAAATAGCACATAGCTTTTATATTTGGGGCACCCGGTGATGAACTACAGAGCCACTGGGATTATTAAAAGAAACCAACAAGAATACTTGCAAGAACAGCTTTGAATTGTATATGTGACACAATGTTTACAGCTATATATAGAAAGCATCTCAACCATTTTAAGGTGGGTTTATATATATATATATAAAGCCACCTTAAAATGGTTATATTTCATTGAGTTCTGGATCTGTATATATACTAGCGACTTGCCAGTCAAAAAATGACGGCAATAAGATTGTAAGGCAGGTAATGTTGTTTGTGTGCGAAATTAATTTTGTTGGGGTTTTAAGATCCTTCAGCACTCATTGCGAACCTCGCGCTGAGCGCCTTTGGCGCTCATTGCGAGGCTCTTGGTTGTTTGTGTGCTATGAGCAGCGTTGGTGTTTATTTTTTGATATGGCAATGAATAATTAATAAAAAAAGAAATTAATATACTTTACCTATTGTGAAGTAATATATCCAGGAAGCATTGTGTTGAAGAGCTGGCAATCTGTTTTCATGTTGCTGCAGCATCAGTGATGTGGAGCTGCTGTGTAAGCGTCATGAATGTGTGCAGTGTAATAGTGTGCGTGCGCGAGGCAAATCCGTTAGGGTAGCTGTGTACTTCCGGATTGTATAAGTTATTGTTCTAAAATGGCGCCTAATGTGTGGTATGCGGCTGAGGCTGATTTAGCGTCCTTATTTTCGGATGTCGTCCGACTTTTTCGGGAAAATCCGTAGGCGTTTGGTGGTGTTTTGCGTGTTTAGGGTCCGTTAGTCTCGTTTTCGTTTTGTTCGGCGGACATTTTTTCTCTCGCTTAGATGATTTTCAGGTGTCTAAACTCCGACATTTGGACTTAAATCGAGGTGTAACTTCACTTGCAGAGGTCCTGGGTGCCCCCCCTTCCTGTGAGTAGGCTTTTTATGTATTTGTTGTGTGTATTTATTGTGTTTTTCATGTTTTCATGTGCGCGGGTTTCAGTCGTTTTTTGCGAGGTCGTAATGGCTAGTAACGCGTCTCTTATTTTTGTGTCATAAGTCTGTTAATTTTGCGAGCCTTGGCGCTCCTTGCCAGCAACTGCGGCCCTCGCTTTGCAAGGGCCGCAGGCTCGCTACGCGAGCCTGCAGCGTTAGCAACGACCCGCATGCTCACAACTATATATGTGATATATAGTAAATAAACAGTTAAGTACGGTGGAGGTCTTCTATCGCTCTTTTGTCCACCATAACTTTATTTTATGCTCCAAGCATAATGCTGATTTGCAGCAAAGTGTGCAATGTAATGGGGAAAATGTGCGGATATTGTGCACTTACCCCCAATACTAATCAATCACACAATGCCCCTCATTAGCACACAAGCACCAATGTAATATTACAGATCTGCTTCCCTCCACCCTTTATTAGTTGAAGAGAGAATTTGCCCAGGAGGCTGTCATTAAATAGGAGTACATTCTGAAATTAGGACTTCATGAGGAATAATGATATTCTTACTGGGGAAATTCTTTCCATCAGGGAAATAGTATTCAGTAAATTCAATATGAATTGCAGACATTTCCTGTGGAAGATAGAGCGTCTTCTTATTGCAGGAAATCATTGTTTTAGGGGATGAACGGCACTGATCTGCTGTAGAAACCTGAAATGATATAAAATTAATGATCAGCAAGTTTTACAAATGCACATACATATTTACTGTACAATTCTCCCTGTAATCCAGTATTATGAACTTGTTAAGTGAAAGCTATATTACAGACCAAGAAGTTCAATTCTTGGAGATTTGATACGAATAATCAAACCTAGGATATATTTCACAAAGAGTGGAAGCAACCAATAACTATGTATGGCATGAAACCGAGTGATTTAAATGGACTACATTTTAAAGCGTATTTACATTTACATGCCTTCTTGTTCTTATAATGGAGTCTACACATATTATAGGAAGGAGTACTTAGACACAGCGGAGGATATAATATGGCAACATTTAAAAATATAGATAATAGGTACATTAGCAGTTTAATGTTAATTAAGCAATTGCGTTTTCTAAGCGCAAATGTATTTTGCACCTGTCAGTCTCTCTGATCCACCCACTCAATAAAGAGTAACATCTCTTTCCAATGAGCGATTATTGCAAATAACTGCAAATTACCCCCAGCTGTATGAAACTCAAAACATTGAGCATGCTCAGACTCCAGGAAAAAACTAGGCTGATTAGGCTAATGACATATGAGGGAACCAACACGCAAAAACCAGCCCTGAATGCACTTTCAGTCCTCAAACACTTGATCTGCAGCTCGTGTCTCTGAAGACAGACAATATCTTTCTCAATCACAGCATACATATCAGTTTCTCCACCAACAACTAGCAGATGTATTTTCCTTGCCCCCCCCCCCCCCCCCAAAAAAAATCCCCTCCCTGTTTTAAAGTGAGCGCCATCACAGCGTATCCATAAACAGCTTTAAACCTGAAACAGTTTTTTGTTTCACTTCCCACTTCACAAGACCATTAAACAGAACTTATATGTGAGATGTTTGCCATGGGGTTGCACAGCACATAATATTTAAAAAACTAAAAGTTGGTAAAATAATGTACCTGATAGATGTTGAAGTCAGCAAGTCTAACAACAAATGAACTAGACATTAACTTTGACTTGAGTTGTTCTCCAGATGCTGTTGGAGACCCTTTAAGATTTTGTTCAGAACCTGAAAAACAATGACATTAAAAACATGGCTATTATAAATAGTACTTAATTGCTCTTGTTTTTTTGTTTACTTTTTCTTAATTGTTGAATGAATTATATTATATATAATATCCGGAGATAGCCAGAAACTGCATTTGGATGAATTACAAAAAAAAAAAACTGATAATGCGGTTTATAAATAAACATGATACATAATGGTCAGTGTAATTGTGTAAGCATTTATATATCTTACCATTATATAACTATGACATTAAAGGACCAACATAGCTCCAGAAAAGTTCAAAATGTCTGTGAAGAATGTAAGAAACTAATAGCTAGGTGACTTCTTAAAGAAAATCTTTCTTTTACCAGACTCTTGTGCTTACGGGCCGCTACATCCGCAATCCTTCATTGCGTTGATGGTAGCCAGACAAAACAGGGAAAGCTGGATCTGCACCTGTATGATTTTGAGCATGTGTAGGGCAAGAGGGAAAGTGTCAAATGCTAACAGCCTTATTAAATTGTGGTTCAGTACATTTAAAAGGGCTCTATTTAAGCACACAGCATATTTTTTTACAGAAGTTTTTAGTTTGTGAACTTCTATCCAAAAGCAAGGTCTTCACCAACTAAAAACTTCTTTAAATAAAATATGCTGTGTGCTTAAATAGAGCCCTTTTAAATTTACCAAATTGCAATTTAATAAGGCTGTTAATGTTCAACTCACAAACCAACAAAGCCACACCCCTTTACCACTGCCAAAAAACTAAATGGTTAAAAATAACACATCAGGTTCCAGTCTGCTAAAAAGTAGGACTTGTTTTTTTTTTCTAAAAATGTTTTTATGCTCATCATTTACACTGTGAAGGTTAGTTTGCAATATAAAACAGTTTTCCCAAACTACATTGGTTGTTCAAAAAAAAAAGGCTACAGACCTGCATTACTTATTTATTTATTGTGATGTTTTTTCCATTGCTTTACAAACAGGCTGGTCTTTTTTACTTGTCTCAGCATCATTTCCATCCCTGCTTATTTATTCAATGAGGTCACCAGTGGAAACAACCACATCAAATTTTAAAAGGACACTTCTAAATACAATACGATCCACAGCATGAAGACAATGCTCAGGCAGCTTCCTTATCATAGAGCACAAGGATTCCTTGAGAAATTATATATGTACATGTTCAATTACCCCTTTGTAACTCTGTCCTCATATATAATCAAGTGGTGTAAGGCCCGGTTCATTATAGCGTCCGAGCAAATATATCAGCAATTCACAGGATTAAAGTCAAATCCTTATGTGGATGAATATTCTGGGTTATAACCACTACGGTGAACGGTTTCTCAAAATAGTGTGGATGACGCCTCTTTTTATGTAGCTTACTCACTAAAAAGGCGGAATATTTTTTTACCATAAAAATTAGCTTTCCACCATTATGATTATTTTCAGGACTCAAAACTGCAACATGCAATTTTATTAGTAGAATATTGTGTAATGTTGCCTCTCCCGGGCATTCAAGCTTTTAGCATTGACTTACAATTACTGGTACCATATTGTAAAAAAAAAAAAAAAAAAAACAGCCAGACATTACAGAAGATCTCAAAGATTATCATTCTGTTTTGTACAAAGGATAACAGAAAGGAATTGTTGATGAGTGTGGCACAATTACATAATTAGGATATGCCCACAACCACATACATGAATTTAAAAAAATGGTAAGTTGATGTCTATATGAGATGGCGTTTTGGGTAAAAAGCAGATACAAGTCACTTCAAATGTAAAGAGAGAATGTGCATCCTACTGTTTATAGTGACAAGCCTAAGAAAAGTTTTGGAAACCGGACATAATAAAGGCATTGAAGTACTGGGTACACAAATCAGCTTCTTTCAATAAAAAAAAAAATGATTATGGACACTGAACTAAATAATAGATTTGGAACCAATACATAATTTTTGAGCATTTTATTCAGTGCAATACTTTGTAGGATGCAGTGTATTTGAGTGGTATACAGCTAAAAACCTGTTTCTCCAATAAGATCAGTATGGGAGTTCTAAAAAATTTAATCTCAAAACACCATTTCAAACATATTCATAAATAAAACCCAACATAGTGTTCTGCACTGAAGAGGGACCTTAAGTTTCAGCAGCATACCTGTTGCTCCCCAATGCGTCTCACCAGTGTTAATACATTTTGTTGGAGATCCAGAGTTATGATCTTTAACTGCTTGCTTAAGCATGTCCACATTGCATTTAAATTCATGCAGTAAGTCTTGTGCCCAGGAACATCTAGTTTTTGTGGCATCTCCATAGTACATCCAATGACTGCAGCTGTCACCTGTACATAGTTAAAAAAAAAAAAAAACACAGGCATAGTAACCACCCCTTTCTGAAAGAAATGTACAGCTATGCACTTTTTCTACACAATTCCCTTGATTTCATTATGTACAACAGGGTTGCAAATGAAGCGATGAACACTGTGGAGAAGACCCTACAGGTTATCCATCTGTGGGTGAAAAGTATAACCAAAAAGGTAGTTTTTATCCAAGCTCTTATCCAAGTTACTTAAACTGCCGTAGTGGTGGCAGTTTTGTATAATAGATTTTGTAGTAAGAGCCTTTGGTTACCCAAAACTCTAAAACTAACCGAAAACCCAAGTTGGTTACAAGGGAAAATATGACTTATAAACTATAAAAAAAAGATTTTCACTAAAGTGAAGCTGTGAAGAGCACAAAGACAGAAATTAATATTATTAATATTATACATAATATTAATAAAATGTTTATTGTTTTTATTGATAATATACTTATAGATTAATTCTAGAAAGATATAAACGATAATTAGCACAATTATAATTAACAGTTATAAAAAATCCCTAGACAGGGATGGTATGGTCAAGCACTTAGCTAGTCATATATTCTATCTATTCCCAAAGCAAGGCAAAGGACTCTTACTTCTTCTTGCCTTTCTAAAGTTGTAAACTGTGAGTAGGATAACAATCCCCAACCTTTCTTAAAATATTTTTTTTAATCACAGTTTCTTTGCTACGGAAACTTGTCAAGTAACTGCAAATCTTATCAAGTTACAATAAGCCTGAAAATGTAAGAGTACCAGGCACCACCTGATACAACTCTTACATTCCATGCTCAAAGTAAAAAAAATAAAAAATAAACCCTGGATAGCTTCCAACCATAGCATAGACCCGGGATAGAGTGACACTGGGTAGGCTGGGGGGGTCTAGAGCGGTGGTGGCTGGACGGCGCATGGCGGGGCACCCTCGCTGGAGAACGGGAACAATTGTAAGTTGACGGGGGCAACACCTGTGGGGGGGCTGTCTTAGAGGGACATGGGACTCCAACACTGTTGGATTCTGATATAGTCTACCTTGCCCCATACTGGGGCGTAGATATTTTTCGAAAGAGAAATTCTAAGCCAGAATTTTATTGTTCTGTTCTAGGTTGGTTTCAGTCTGTAAATTATTACCAACATAAACTTGTTTGTTGTTCTTTTTCCTTTTCTTTTTTTTCTTGGCCTTTCTTGTTTTTACTTGTTATTAGGAAAACGGAAAATTGTTGTTGGTGTGGCTCATGAAGAAGATTGTAATAGGGCAACCAGTATTAAGGTCTAATTTCATAGCAGGTGCATTTTGTACTTGCTTTTAGTTATGTTTCCTTGAATTGTAACAGCACTTTATATACACTGTTGTAATTTTCCAATCTTTGCGAGTCAATAAAAATTATTGAATAAAAAAAAAAAAAAAATAGTGGACAACTGCCTGGCTGTCACAATATTTAAGCTCTTCATGACAAAAAAATAAAATGAGGATTCATAGGGTGCTACACAGGATAGATTACATATACAGGTAATTAAATAATAATTGTAAAATTCTAGCAACATATAAAAGCAAAACTATAATGGCAGTTATTGCAATGGTTATAAATATTTTTCCTTTATAAATGCAATAAACAGAAGTAGCCCCAAAAAAACTACATCAATTAGCATACAAGGAATAGTAAGAATTATCTATTCTAGGAATATAATTAGCACATTTTAAATATACCTTTTTTCACAATCTTTAATTTATTGCCATTTGGCAGCTTATATAACAAAGCTTTCCTAAAAAATAATACTCTAATATTTATTTAAATATACTTAATTATAAACAACAGTACCCTATATTAATGTGCTCATGTTCAATTAGTGAGACTCAGTTGACTCAGGTCCTTGTTTATGCAAATACCAGGGTTCAGTATTGGCTTCTACAAAATGAGGGCTTGGCTAATTACTGTCCTGCACTGGAACACCCTATACCATTTTAGAATTAATCACTATAATTATGAGGACATCCTCATGCCATAAATACTTTTAAGTTGGCATTTTATTCTAATAAACTCGTGTTCAGTTAGAAGATATTATGGAATAGATGTACTAAAGATTGATATGGAAGAGGGTGATGAGATATGTACAATGTACTAAGGTTTCCTCAAGATAATGGATAAAACAATACTGTAGCGTAAACAAAATAACTAAGTCAGAAATGCTCATCAGAGAAGAAAACAACCTTAATAAGTTAGTTCTATGGACATGATAATCCACACTGAGAGCAACCTCTTTTAGCCACTTGTGCCCTTCACAGGGAGAAATATCCTGTAGTATATTAGTCTGGTCTCACTCAAAAGAGTGACCCAGCCCCGAAATACCAGGAAATTCTACGCTGTACAGGGAAACAGCAAACCCCAGACGCGTTTCGGCCTTTATGGGCCTTATCAGTGAGGTGCAGCTTAACTCCCTAAGGCACAGTGAGCAAGGGGTCCACATCTGGAGTCCCCTATCTGTAGCATAGCCTAAACCTACAATGATAATTATAGACCCTCACATGCCACCACTCTTCAGCCTCTTAACTCATATAACATGCCTTCCCACCTTCCCTGTCCACGCCCACCCACCTATGATTTGTGTTAATGTATAGTGCAGGTTTAGCACTATCACCTACATTTGTTTTCATAGCTGGTACACTCACAGACTTATTCACCAATTAACCCTCTACTCCTTTCAATTACTTGTTTTTTTCCTTTTAGTTATTTCACCTTTTATTTCATTATTTCCTTGAGATTGTAAGTTTGCAATTTTTCAATCTTGTAAGGTGCTCTGAGAAAAGCACCATGTATGTAAGATTTTAAACTCAAATACAGGGCCCTCCTCTTTTTTGCCACGTGTTTAATATTGTATTTTTTGTTGTTGTTGTTGTTGTTCTTAACCCCCTGTATAGCACTATGGAATATGTTGGTGCGCTGCATAATAATAATAAAAAACTTTCTCTGTTAAATGTAGTATAAAAAAAAAAAAATGCTTTTATCATTACGGCTTACAAAGCAGATAAAGATGTTAGTTTGTTACACGCATATTATTTTATATATTATTCTATTCAAAGATGGAACTAAAGCTTTATACACATTATATGCTATATACACTACGCTATGCTCATTGTGATTTTACGCTTTCGAACAGTGGTTCTCAAAAACTGGTACTAGGAGTGGTGCGGATCAGAGACCATATCTGCTGGTCCTCAGCAACAAAGAGGGGCTAAAAGAGCTTAACACAACACCAGCATTACTCATAGTTGTAGAAAGATTACTTTTTAACTGCAAATAAGATTGTAAACAATGTTCTGGATCTCACTATGGCGGTAACAATGGGCATTGGGAAATACCCAGCTGGTCCCCAGATCAAAAAGACTGAGAGCCACTGGTTTACAACATGGTAGAGATCGGCCAACGGACACATCTCAATCATAACTTAGCAAGGCTCACACCACTATATACTTCTCTCTCAACACAACATTAATTTCTAGTACGATGACCCTTTTAAGGCCATGGTTTCAAAATTAAACATAAACAACACACTGCTCTTTAACAGAATAAAAACTAGGAATTATAATACCTGCTCTGTGGTATGGGTAGTAGTCAACGGTCAACTGGCTAAAGGATAACTGCATGGCACCTCCAGTAATACGTCTGTTAGATGCTGTAAGACAAACATATTTATTATTCATTACCATACAGAAAAACTATATCTATCTAAAGATTTATATATATATATATATATATACATATATATATATACACACACACACACACACACACAGTGGATATAAAAAGTCTACACACCCCTGTTAAAATGTCAGGTTTCTGTGCTGTAAAAAAAATAATAAAAAAATTAGACAAAGATAAATCATTTCAGACCTTTTTCCACCTTAAATGTGACCTATAAACTGTACAACCCAATTGAAAAACAAACTGAAATCTTTTAAAGGAGCTGCAGGAATATCGGGCAAGTACTGGCTGTGTGGTACATGTGACAACAATCTCCCGTATTATTCATATGTCTGGGCTATGGGGTAGAGTGGCAAGACGAAAGCCTTTTCTTACGAAGACAAATATCCAAGCCAGGCTACATTTTGCAAAAACACATCTGAAGTCTCCCAAAAGCATGTTGGAAAAGGTGTTATGGTCTGATGAAACCAAGGTTGAACTTTTTGGCCATAATTCCAAAAGATATGTTTGGCGCAAAAACAACACTGCACATCACCAAAAGAACACCATACCCACAGTGAAGCATGGTGGTGGCAGCATCATGCTTTGGGGCTGTTTTTCTTCAGCTGGAACTGGGGCCTTAGTTAAGATAGAGGGAATTATGAACAGTTCCAAATACCAGTCAATATTGGCACAAAACCTTCAGGCTTCTGCTAGAAAGCTGAACATGAAGAGGAACTTCATCTTTCAGCATGACAACGACCCAAAGCATACATCCAAATCAACAAAGGAATGGCTTCACCAGAAGAAGATTAAAGTTTTGGAATGGCCCAGCCAGAGCCCAGACCTGAATCCAATTGAAAATCTGTGGGGTGATCTGAAGAGGGCTGTGCACAGGAGATGCCCTCGCAATCTGACAGATTTGGAGTGTTTTTGCAAAGAAGAGTGGGCAAATCTTGCCAAGTCAAAATGTGCCATGCTGATAGACTCATACCCAAAAAGACTGAGTGCTGTAATAAAATCAAAAGGTGCTTCAACAAAGTATTAGTTTAAGGGTGTGCATACTTATGCAACCATATTATTTTTATATTTTTTCTTCCCTCTACCTAAAAGATTTCAGTTTGTTTTTTAATTTAGTTTTACAGTTCATAGGTCACATTAAAGGTGGAAAAAGTTGTCTCATTTTTTTACAGCACAGAAACCTGACATTTTAACAGGGGTGTGTAGACTTTTTATATCCACTGTTTCATACAGTGGATATAAAAAGTCTACACACCCCTGTTAAAATGTCAGGTTTCAGTATGTATATATATATATATATATATATATATATATATATATATATATATATATACATATACATATATATATATATATATATATATATATACACATACACACACACACACATACATACATACATACACACAGTGGAACCTCTATATTCATCATTAATCTGGCACTGTAAATATATATATTTTTTCCTTGAAACATTGTTTAGAAGGGGAGTCACCTTCCATTAAACATCAAGTGACTCCAATTCTGGTGAGCAATGTATTTTTTTGTCCCTTTCCTGACGATTCAATAACATTGATCAATGTTGTCTGTTTCTTTTTTTTACATTTTGTAACTAATATTGGATTTTTAGATGAATATAGGAGCATTTTTTGCCTAAAAATGTGACCAATATTGGATTTGAAGAATTTATGGTCTGATGAATTTAGAGGTTCCACTGTATATATATATATATTTTCATGTACAGAAGCATGTATAGCTGACTTTTTTTCATTAAAAAGACTCCCCTCAAAGCCATGCTTAATCTCTTCCATTTTATTACCATTTTCTTTTACATGTATGTCATCACATATGTGAAAATCCAGGTGAGAGATCATCAGGTGATACGAGGTTTCCTTAACATCAAAATCACTGAATAGTTTTAAAATAGCGTGGTTTTGTTCGGCGCTTGTAGATGTTTGTTGAGTTTTTACCTGCTGGGAACTTGCTGGAGGCGTTGAACTCTGGAGAGACAAAGCTATGTCATTTCAACACAATTTGCAGGCTACCGCCATAGAATAATCTGAGCAATATTATTTCTAGGATGCCTTAAAGACACAACAATAATCTTTCTGAAACTAAACCCTTATGGTGATCTAGTTTATATTATGGTAGAAATATTAAATAAGAAGAACAAATAAATCGCTGTTGACTTTTTGGGTAGTTCAAGGTATTTCCATTCACTATTCCTTTTGTTATTGTTCATGTCAAATACACCTTCAAGGCTTCAATACAACGGAGTCACTCTCAGTATTCAAGTTCTCTCACATCTAAGATAGGACTACAATTGCATACTGGAAAACCAAACACATTGGCAATAAAGGACTTCTGTAATTTAGGGGAAAACAGTTTCCCAGTTTTGTGAATTATTTAAACACTAGGGGCCTCATTCAATTGTGATTTAATTAATTGAATAGGGCTCCAAATAAGCACATAGCATATTTTTTTAAAGGAGTTTTTAGTTAGTTAAAACCTTGCTTTTGGATAGATGGTTACTAACTAAAAACTTCTTTAAAAAAATATGTTATGTGTTTATTTAGTGCCCTATTCAATTGGCCAAATTGCAATTGAATGAGGGCCTAGGAACATTAGCAACCATTTTTAGAAATATCTTAATTTAGCACACTCTGCTAGTGTATTGGGGCTAGCTTGTTTGTTATCCTTCCTGCTCAGTGCATGAGTGGGCTGGTACACACCAAGGAAAGCAGGATGTTTACTTTGCAGGGCGATTGCCTACCTGTCATGATGGTGGTGGTGGTGGTGGGAGTGTTGAACTCATTCACCATTGAGCCACAAATGTTCCTTCCCCCACTACCAAACAGACAAACATGAAGTCCACTATGGAATCCCCTAGACACAAGCAAAGTTTTCTAATAACATTTTTCTAGAAATGTTTTTATGCTTATGTCTTCTTGTTATTTAGTAGTTCAGTCATGTCTGACTCTCCGGTACCCTATGGACCTCGGTACACCAAGCACATCTTGAGTCTGGTTGTCCTTATCCAAACGTTTTTCTTGGTAAATATGCCAGTTCCTTCTATGGGTGACTGCGAATTGTCTGACCTCTCTACTATGACCTGTCCATCTTGAGTGTCCTAACACAGTTTAGCTCACAGCTTCACTAAAGTACACAAGCCCCATCACCATGACAAGGTAGCGATCCAGAAAAGGACTTATGGCTTACATAGCTGCTAATGTTGTTAGTTTGACACACACTTCATAAACATGCAAAGTTTTTCCCGAGCTGCAGTGGCCTTTTAAAGACAATTATAATTATTACTGAAACTATAGTTCTTCAACTGTCTTTTAGGATCTTTAAACTGTCTGACAAGACACACCTGCATCAGAATGCAGACATTCCTTCACAGAGCACATTAAGATTCAATCCAATTAAATGTGTGTCAGTACTTTTACTGACTACTTATTATAAATGCCATTCATATGAATCTAAATATATAATTGATATATTTAATGCAAGAGGTTGATAAAATCCTTCCTGACCTTTACACACTTCAAATATATTAAACCAGACTCCAAGCTGTGGTCAAACACGGGGCAGCTGGAAATGTGATGTAGTGTAAACATGCAAAAAATATTCAAATAAATTCATTAAACTGAGACAACAAAATGTTGGCCTATATTAATATGCTGCTCTTCAAATTCAAAACTACCTCAATTGTGGTTTTATTTTGCTCGTCTTTGATATATTTCTGTTAAAACTTTAAATTCTGTTGTAAACTTTAAATTCTTATCAGTAATTAAGAGAAACTTTTACATTTACCTTCTCATTCCCCTCCCTCCCACCAACTCTGTCTGGTCAGTGAAACTAGCATTAATGAAAAATCTTTTGTGCAATAACTAACCAATCACATTAGCACAGCTTGAGAACTTGCTAAAATGCTTTAATAAATCTCCTAGTAAGTGTCATTCTTTCTACTGGGAGCTTCACGTCAGTCTTGTTAGCATCCTTATCTAGTGACACTTACCAGAAGCCCTGATGGAAGATAGTCCCATGGGATCTGAATTAATGTATTGGTTCTCAGATTCACATTTACCCAATAAACTGAAGTGGGTCTAAATTTTGTAATCTAGAGCTCAGCACAATAACGCCTATTGAATTACTTAATTCAAAACTTTAACTAGATAGATTTTAAATGTATGTAGTTAGGCACTTACCCGTATATACTCGAGTATAAGCCAACCTGAGGATAAGCCGAGGCACCTATTTTACCAGGTACCAGGAAATGTGCTGCCCCCTGTGTCCCTCTTGTGCCCTCTGTGTCCCCATCTCCCTTCCCTCTGTCTCTTCTCCCGTCTCCCTTCCCTCTGTCTCTTCTCCCGTCTCCCTTCCCTCTGTCTCTTCTCCCGTCTCCCTTCCCTCTGTCTCTTCTCCCGTCTCCCTTCCCTGTGTCTCTTCTCCCGTCTCCCTTCCCTGTGTCTCTTCTCCCGTCTCCCTTCCCTGTGTCTCTTCTCCCGTCTCCCTTCCCTGTGTCTCTTCTCCCGTCTCCCTTCCCTGTGTCTCTTCTCCCGTCTCCCTTCCCTGTGTCTCTTCTCCCGTCTCCCTTCCCTGTGTCTCTTCTCCCGTCTCCCTTCCCTGTGTCTCTTCTCCCGTCTCCCTTCCCTGTGTCTCTTCTCCCGTCTCCCTTCCCTGTGTCTCTTCTCCCGTCTCCCTTCCCTGTGTCTCTTCTCCCGTCTCCCTTCCCTGTGTCTCTTCTCCCGTCTCCCTTCCCTGTGTCTCTTCTCCCCTCTCCCTTCCCTGTGTCTCTTCTCCCGTCTCCCTTCCCTGTGTCTCTTCTCCCGTCTCCCTTCCCTGTGTCTCTTCTCCCGTCTCCCTTCCCTGTGTCTCTTCTCCCGTCTCCCTTCCCTGTGTCTCTTCTCCCGTCTCCCTTCCCTGTGTCTCTTCTCCCGTCTCCCTTCCCTGTGTCTCTTCTCCAGTCTCCCTTCCCTGTGTCTCTTCTCCAGTCTCCCTTTCCATGTGTCTCTTCTCCCCTCTCACTCCCCTGTGTCTCTTCTACCCTCTCACTCCCCTGTGTCTCTTCTACCCTCTCACTCCCCTGTGTCTCTTCTACCCTCTCACTCCCCTGTGTCTCTTCTACCCTCTCACTCCCCTGTGTCTCTTCTACCCTCTCACTCCCCTGTGTCTCTTCTACCCTCTCACTCCCTTGTGTCTCTTCTACCCTCTCCCTTCCCTGTGTCTCTTCTACCCTCTCCCTTCCCTGTCTCTTCTACCCTCTCCCTTCTCTGTGTCTTTTCCCTCCCTCCTCAACCCCACTCCTCACTTGTAGAGAGACACGGGGGGGAGAGAATGACTCAAGTATAAGCCTAGGGGGCCCTTTTTAGCCTTAAGGGCTGAAAAACTTGGCTTATACTCGAGTATATACGGTATATTTATCCAGAGCAGAGACAACTCAATAGCCCAATAAAATGACGTCTTACTGGATGGATCATTGGACTGGTTGAACTCTTGCTACCGATATGGCCATGGAAATTAGACAAACAGTCTGCTTTTTCTTATTGTGGTGTCACATCTTAAATGTATTACTCTTATCCTGTAAATCTTAATGTTATAAAGTTCTGCTAACATCTCTGTTTGGCAACAGAAATTGAACATCACACATTGTAATAATGACGGTAATCAAGTTAATAACTCAGATACACTATATGACGTATGTTCACATTAGTTCTTTTCTGATTATACTGCAGCCTTTAAGCAGAGAGCTACTACCTCCATTTCACTCACCTGTGTAGGCTCAGACGCCATGCTCTTTCTCTGCTGAGTGGATTTTTCTATTGCTTCACTGAGGGATTTTGCATACTGGACCATAGCTTTCAACTGCGAGTCAGTTAAGACCCACAGCAAATCATCCAACATTAATACTAGCTTTGAAGCCACAACGTTGCAGTCTTTTAACTGGTAAAGATGAGAAAGAAAGCAAGCATGAGAAAGACACTTATAAGGTAAAGTAATCAGGAAACAACAGCAATCTATCGGTGTATATACACTCACATCCTTCTTTGATCTGTGGTGTGCAGGTAGTTTGCTTAGCAGTTCAAGTATTGACAATTTGCAGACTCAAGACAAAATATATAACAGACTTTATTATAATGTAGTATTTACAAGTTTTCACTAACTTGGAACTATTCATCTGCACTGGACGTCTCCAAAGTGGGAAGTTTCAATATCCCCCAAATCAGTACCCCCTAAACCGCCCCCCCCCCCGCCACCGCCAAAACCACCACTTAAGAGGTTATAGCAAACCAAGGACTGAATTAAGGACACATTTTAAGGATATTCTTGTCTGCACAGGTAGTTAATGCACAATGACTGAGCCATGGATTAATATACCTGTATACAGAAAAAGATATCCTGAAAATATGGCTTGATTCTGGCCTCGGAGGACTAGCGCTGGACAAGCTTAATATGTCATTCATACAGTAGCTCATTTGGCAATGCATCTCAAAGACAAGTTTAGTAAATCAATCCATATAAATATAAAATTAAGAAGGCTTTTTTTATGCAGATTTTCCAAAAACTAGGTGAGTGGGAAATCAATTGATTGTCTTGCTTTTGCCCACAAATATCCATCTTCTATTTCACCTTTTTCCTATAATTTATACCCTAAATTCCTTATCTCATGTCCACACATAACTCCTTCCCAAGGACATTATTTTACCCCCCCCCCCTCCTTTCTTTCTGATAACCTCATCCCCATTTTCAACTTTTCTTCCTTTACCTTATTCTCACTTTCTATTTATTACTCAGCCCTTAGATAAATATTTGATGTGATTAACGGAAATCATTTGAGATGATGCTACATTGTTCTGGTTGCATGTCTCTCCATAAATGCAAAACTCAATCTTAAAGAGAGAAAGAAAAAAAAAGCCGACATTTTCCCATACCAAGCGAAAAGAAATTAAAGGGACATGGAAGGTTTCTGGATTTTAATAGATATAAAATATTAGTATTTACCCGTCATAAATAACGGTATTATGTTATGTTCAATTGTCCTTTCTGGCTCTCTCTGTGCTATCTCTCTCTGTGACCCCTCTCTGCACTTTGTGTGCTTTGTATCTCACTCTCCCTCCTCCCTCTCCTCTTCCCCTCTTTGCCTGCCTTCCTCCCTCTCTGCCTCCCTACCTCTCCCCCCCTCCCCGCTCAAAATTAGTCATGCATGCACAGTTGCACAATTTAGTGGCAGTAGCTTGTGAGTAACACCTGCGCAGAACGCGCTGTGCAGGCGTTACACACAAGCTCTTAACTATTATAGTGGACACCTATGTATTTCTTTGTTCTATTAAGAAGCAATTAAAAGCTTGGTTGTAGATGTAGTGTGTGCAGACACAGATTCTGTAGGGCTGGGTGTGCAGTGTAGTGTCCTAGCCTATTAGAGACCACGTCTCAGAAAACATGCTGCTGATAGCCAATAGCCTAGGACACTGCACTGAACAACCAGCCCTACAGTCTGCATACACTATAGTGGTCAAATTTGCCTGATTGTAGGGAGTAAAAACAGAGCTTTTAATTGCTTCTTAATAAAAACAAAGACCATACAAGTAAAAAAATACATAGAAATATTACATAACTTGTAAAATTTATAAACCTTCCACATCTCTTTAAAAATAGGAATCTGCATCGCCGTTTCTTCCTGTAACCTCTACAGTATCTTGAGACCTAAGCCCCAGTATAAAGGACCACTGTACTGGCTTAACAAGAGGAGTTAGCCATTGCCTCCTAGTCAAATCCCCCCCCCCCCCCCCAATGGCCTTACAGTGAAGAGACTTGGAGCAGCCGAGGCTCAATATGGAAAGTAAGTTGATTATTATTTTTTAAAATCAGTGAATATAGATTTTTATTATCGATGCCCAATTAAAATACCTAGTTCCCTACAGAGCTCCTTTACCAGTCTGTCATGGGCACATTCAACAATATTTCAAATCAAATATCAATGATCCTTTGACATTGAAATAATAAAATAAGTTATAAAAATAAGTTATAATGGAGCATTATACTCACCCTCCTTTTCAGTGTGACTCTAATTTTGGACTGGTTTGTAATTAGTCGGACTGGAGCACTCATAATTTCATGGTCGCAACTTTGAATGGCATCGGCTTCTATTCTAATCATCTGCCAGTTTATCTCCTTAAATGTCAACACCTTGAAAAATATAAAAGCAAAAGAATGATATTAATCAAACAGAATCTATTATTAGGTAGCAAGTGCAATATAACAGGTTTATTATCCACTATAAATACATTTTTGTAAACACACACATACACGATCATGGTTTATCAGATCTCTTTGTACCTACTGTGTACTCTATTTCTGGAAGGGAGTGATAAGATTCTTGCATTACATACTATGTTCACTTCCATGGTTAGAGAATGGAGGGCCATGGTGCAAGAGTTTGCCCTGGGCCTCCCGGGGAAAGCAATTCACCGAGTGCCCCTACCCAAGACGCCTTCCCATAACAGAACCTTGTCAAGGACCCTTTCCAAATGCTGCTCCCCCTCAAGATCCATTTCCATAGGAGCTACGCTACAGAAAAAAAATGCAACCAACTGGACAAGCTTTTCTTCCTCATTACTCCCATTGCAAAAGATAATTATGTGAGACAGTCAATAGTAAGGAAAGAGAGGATCTTTCGTGGAATTTATGCTTAAAAGTGCTTTAAACTGGTTTATTCTGCCCAAAGCAAAATGGTAACATTGCCATGGGGAAGCCATTAATTGGTAATAGAGATAGTGAAAAGTATTTAGGAGTATAATTGGGTATTACTTTCTGGTTTAATAAGGTATAATAGAATGTTTTTTTTTTGAAGATGGGTATACTCTGCCACTTCAGCGAACAGGCTGGGGGCAGCATGTGAAGTGCCAAAGGGCTGCATGTGGTCCCTGGCCCACCTGCTGCCCATCAGTGTTCACTGTTGTAGAATGTAAAATAATTACAGCCTTTAGTAGTTTTATTTGCAATTTATGCAGCTATAGAATGTACCATTTTAGTTTCCAGTTATCTACTTCCTGTGGTGGAGAAAGGCTTTGAATACACAGGAAGTTTATATAATTTGACATAGACCTAATGAATGTACTGCCAATTGTATAACTGAATGCTCATTCGTGTACAAGCTCACACAGAATAGTAAAGAAAAAAGAAATGGAAGCCTGAAATAAAGAATGTGTTTGCATCGTAAAGTTGTGCCCAACTCTCCGCAACCTCATGGACAGCAACACACCATGCTGATCCACTCATGGCAGAGATACTGGATTGGGTTAACAGTTCCTTATCCAGTGGACCACAGCATACATATATTGGTATTCATAGGTGGTCTCCCATGCAAGTACTGACCATGCACAACCCTGCATTGCTTCAGGGTGGTGTGACCTCTTGGTTCCTTGGCTGGAATTGAACCCAGGTCGCAGTGATGAAAGCACCAAATCCTAACCACTGGACCACCAGGGAACCCTGAATAATTGCATATCAGGCTGTGTATAATATTTTGTTAATTAAAAAAAAAACATTTTGACCATTATTAAATTTTGTTAGCCAAAAACCTAAAAAACTAACTACACTGGTCCTTTAAGGAACCCAACTTTCCAGCACAATTGTCAAGCACTTTTATTTCAATGTGTACACTTCTTTTCTGCAATAACTTACTTTAGGATTTATGGATATCCTAATAAAGGGCTTGACAAATCCCGGGAAATGTTTGATCCTGGCACCTAATTACGTAGTTATGGTGCATATATTAATATATAATATCAATATCCTAACTCCTAGGAATTGGTTGGCTAGCTCCTACATCACCTGGTTGGCTCCTAAATTCCAAATTAATGTGTTAATCCCTGTTCTAATAATTGTTCCACATTTGTATCTCCAACAAACCTTATACAACTTATAACCTGGCCTGTTAGGAATCGGTGAATTGAAACTGAGGGCCATAAGTATAAAGTATTTCTCACCTCTCCACGCTGAGGATCTTGTATCCGCGTAAACCTCAAATCTCCATACTGCCAATTTGCATTCACACTGTATATCCTTAGCTGGGAGAGCTCAAATGAAGCATTGAATGCCTTGGCTCGTATCCGAATCACAATCGAATTCACCGAAAGAGAAATACCTTCAACTACTTTCTCAGCAAACCCATATTCACTGCAAAGAGAGAGATACAAGCTCTGTAATCATAGAAGCGAAAACAGAAAATTGGCATAAAATCAAATGACTGAAATAAATCACCCACAACACAAATTACATTCATTTTATGTTTTTATGACATACAATTTCTCATTTTCCAGTTACAGTAAAAATGGCATTTAGAATTTCTATTACTTAAATGGAGTTGAAGTCATTTTTTTGTGTGTTTTCAGAAAAAGATGCCAAAAGAGATATAGTCGCTCTGCAATATTATATCCCTTTCTAGGCCAATAATTACAATCTGCACTTATAAGGAAGATGATTCGGGATGATTGGGTTAGTAAAAAAAGACTGAATATATGACACAATATAAAAATGTTTATTCTATATACAAAATAGTGATTCTTAAGCAATATGTCCCAATAACAGGTCTATGGTAGATCTCATTGATCTGCACAGATTTATCAGCAGACTTGACCCAAAGGAATATCCAATGAGATTTTTCGTAAATAAACATGATGATAATTATTTCCAGATAAAAAAGAGCCATTGATAGGGGGGGGGGGGACTATTGTGAGGGGCTCAGCCTGGAAGTCATACCCCATACTGCCTGGCATTTATATTATGAGCTGACATGACTCTGGCTCCTAAATGTTAATATATTTGTATCCATCCCTAGAAATATTCATTTACTAAGGGGAACAAATTAAGATATTTGGAGTATGGAGTCAAATTTTAGGTTACTACTGGAAAAAGTACAGAAAAGGGCAACAAAACTAATAAGGAGAATGGAGGGACTAAGCTATGAAGAAAGACTAACCAAATTAAACTTTTTGTGCCAAGAGGTTTTCAACTGACAAGAGGATGTCCCTTGAGCTCAGAAGAAAAAAAAGATTCCACCGTAACGAAAGAAAAGGGTTCTTCACAGTAAGGGTGGTTACACTGTGGAATTCTCTACCAAACACAGTGGATTCGATAGATAACTTTATGAAGGGATTGGATATACCTTTTGAATAAATACAGCATTAAGGCTTATCCTGGATAATTAGAGAGGAAGTACTGATCCAGGGAGGAATCTGATGGCCAGTATCTGGGGTCAGGAAATATTTTTTAACTTATGAGACAATTGGCAATTTTTCAATGTTTTTTTTTTTTCTGTTGGTCTTCCTCTGAGTCAATTAATCAACAATTAACCCGCATATTACAAAGAACAGAGGAGATCTAAAAAGGCTGATGGACTATTTTTTTTCAACCTCAATTACTATGTATCTATATTTCACTAAAATATGTGCAGCTCACCCAATGGCTGGGTATGGGAGAAGGGGAAATGCATGTGCATCAGGTTTGGGGCCAGGGCTGATAAATATATATATACTAGCGAATTGCCCGTCAAAAAATGACGGCAATGAAATTGTAAGGTAGCTAATGCTGTTTAGTGTGTAATAATGAAATATATAATACATTAATAAATGAATATACTTTACCTATTTTAAAGCATTGTGTGGAAGAGCTGTGAATGTGTTTTGATGTTGCTGCAGCATTAGTGGTGTGGATCTGCTGTGTAAGCGTGCTGAATGTGTGCAGTGTAACACTGTGCGTGCGCGAGACCAAACCGTTAGCGTAGTCGTGTACTTCCGCATTGGCGAGAAATGGCGAGTAATGTGTGTTATACGTTTGTATCGGAATATCCGTAGGTGTTTTGTGGTGTTTTGCGAGTTTCTTGTGGTGTTTTGCGAGTTTAGAGTGCTGTAGCCTCGTTTTCGTTTTGTTCGGCGGCCATTTTTTCTCTCGCTTCGTTTTTTTTTTAGTGTCTAAACTGTTTTATTTGAAGTAAAATCGAGGTGTAAGTTGTATTTTTGAGGTGCTGGGTGCTCCCTCTTGGTGTAGGTAAGTTTTTTATGTATGTGGTGTGTGTATGTATTGTGTTTGACATTTTCTAATGTTCGCGAGTTGCGTCCGAGTGTTGCGAGTCCGTAATGTGTGTGAACGTGTGTCGTATGTTGTTTGCGAGTGTCGTAATGTGTGTGTCGTACTGTTTGGGTTGCGACGTGAAGTTTGCGAGGGTCGCAGTTGCTGGCAAGGAGCGCCTTCGGCGCTCCATGCCAGCAACTGCGGCCCTCGCTTTGCGAGGTCCTCAGGTGCTGGCATGGAGCGCCTACGGCGCTCCATGCCAGCAACTGAGGCCCTCGCTTCGCGAGGGTCTCAGTTGCTGGCATGGAGCGCCGAAGGCGCTCCATGCCAGCAACTGCGACCCTCGGGCAGTGCCCTCGCTACGCGAGGGCCGCGACTCGCGTAGCGAGCCCGCAGCGTTAGCAACAACTCGTACGCTCACAACTATATATGTGATATATATATATATATATATATATATATATATATATATATATATATATATATATATATAAATACCTTTTTTTATTTAGGACTATTGGTGTGAACTGAAAGCTCTGTGAGGTTCATGAGCATGCATTGAAATTTGTCATTTGGAGCTGTAAATCAGCCTTTTTGATCTACTCTAACTTTAGGCCATATCTTTGCAGTAGACCTTGTGGGTTTGCTGCTCCGATTGACTGCACAAGTGGATGGAGGCTGAAAAGAATTTCCAGCATTTCAACTATGATGTAAAAAGAAGTCATATTTTAATTCAGAAAAGAAGCCAAAAGAGCTGTAATCACATTGAAAGGTTATACACCTTTCTGTGCCAATAAGCACATTAGGTACTTGCTAACAAGGAAGAAAATGTGGGTTAGTGATTGAGATCTATAGAGGTTTCCGAGAAATAAACTTGTTGATAAATGTTTCCTAAGCAACAGAATTAAACTATAACCGTGATGCTAAGAGTTAGGACTGTTGGCAAGAAGTGAGAGCTCTGCATGAAGTTGATCATAATGGAAAGGGTGTGTAGATAAAAACACTTATGGAAAAACAGACAGACACTCTGTGAAAGTATGTTATAGAGCAACTGAAACTAAACACCACAATGTTCCAAATAGGACATAATTTAAAAATATGGGTAGTAACAAGTACTTATATTTTATTATTATTTAATTGTATGGATTGCAATGGGTACATAAAATTAAGTTATTTTTTTAGAACAAACCTGTGTTTTGCTTCTCATGAATAAGTCAAACTATACAGTACAATAACCTTTAATGGACAGTGTTAAATGCATTGAAATACGTTTTTTCTACCCCTCTAGATTCACTAATAATTTGCTATTACCCTCTGTGGGTTTGTACATGCTCAGAGTGAAGGTGAAGGCTGAGAACAATGCCCGTGAATTCACCTGTGTACCTCAAACTTATTATTATTATTTTAATTATTTTTTTTATGTTTAAATTATATTCTGAATCTATGTGTCCCTATCGTATACTTCTATAGACAGCCGGTAAAGTTTTTTTTTTTTCAGACAATAGATTTATTAAAAACTTCCTTGGGCACATGAAATGTCTCCTTTCTGGTTTAATCGTTCAGTTGTGTCTGACTCTTTGAGACCATATGGACCGCAGTCCGCCAGGCATATCTGTCAGCCACCTCCCCTCTGAGTAACATCAAGCACATGTTCATGGTTTCAATGGCCTGATCTATAAATCTCCGCCTCACCGTTCTTCGGGTGCCTTCAATCTTTCTCAGCATCAGAGTCTTCTCTAAGAAATCTTTTTTTATGATGATATCATAAGACAACAAAAATAAAAAACAAAGTCAGAGGTGCTCAATGAGAGAACAAACTAACCTTAATAGGTTAGTTCTATGGACATGATAAGCCACTCTGAGAGCAACCTCTTATAGCTCACTTGTGCCCATCACAGGGAGAAATATCCTGTAGTGTATCAGTCTGGTCTCACTATGTAGATTAACCAAGCCCCAAAATACCAGGCAATTCTACCCTGAACAGGAGAAACAGCAAACCCCAGATGTACGTTTCGGCCTTCATTGGGCCTCGTCAGAGATGTGTAGCTGAATTCCCTAAAGCACAGCGATTACCCACTTTGAGAGCAACCTCTTTTCTCACGAGATGGCCAAAATATTTCAGTTTCATGGTATAAACCTCCCAGTGAACAGTTAGGCTTGATTTACTGATTTATTGGATCTTCTTGCAGTCCAATGGACTCAAAGCAGTTTTCTCTAACACCACAATTCAAAGGCGTCAATTCTATGGCACTAAGACTTCTTTACAGACCAGCTCACATCTATAGGTTACTACTGGGAATACCAAAGTTCTAATTATACAGACCAATGTTGATAAATCTTTATTTTTTTTAACTAATCTATTGCCCGTCATAAATGACAGGATAATATTTAATGGGTCTCTTTGCATTGCGCATGCACCCTGCATTACACGAGACGCTCATCGTACGCATGCGCTACACTCGTTGCACATTCTCCATTTACATAGTGTGTAACCTCCCGCCGCCAATGTGCATGTGCGGCGGGAGCGTTACACACTATGAAAACTATTATAGGTGCTAACTTATCCAGACTTACCCATTTGTCCCCCAGTAGCAAATATCTTAATTTCATGGCTGCATTCATCATCTGAAGAGCTCTTGGATTGAATTGAGATTCCTGTTTGCCATTACCTTTGTCTTTCTAACATTGTGCAGAAGGCTAGCTTTTGAACTCTCTTCTTTCACCCTCACCAATAGGCCCTTTAGTTCTTTCTCGTTTTCAGCCATCAGAGTAGTATCATCCTCATATCGGATATTGTTGACAACTCCCCAGCAATATAAAATTCTGGCTTTGGATTCTTCCAGTCCAGCCGTACGCATGTTCAGCCAATCATTCATTAATTTGTTAAATCTGCTTTAATCTGTACTTATCCCTGCACAGCGCCACAGAATATGTAGCTTCATAAAGGACAATATTAATAATAATAATAGCATATATCATTTGAATAAATAAGGTGACAACATACAGCCTTGGCGCACTCCTTTTCCGATCTTGAACCATTCAGTTGTTCCATGTCCGGTTCTGACCGTAGCTTCTTGATCCACATACAGATTCATCAGGAGGCAGATTAGATTGCCTGGTCCCCCAATCGCTTTAAGAACTTGCCACATTTTGGTGGTCCATATATTGTTGGAGCCGATCCTGCAGGATCTTAAGCATTACCTTGCTAGCATATGACTGCAATTGTTCAATAATTGGAGAACTCTTTGCCACTGCCATTTTTTGAGATTGGTATTGTGACAAGCATTCTTCCACTGGGTCTATGCCCTTGATTCTGGCATTTTTGATGGAGGAACACCAACACAGGAGGTGTTAAATGATTTTTGAAATTTTACTAAAATTAGAAGTTACTTTCACAAAACATATACATTGAAAGAAATAAAGAAATAAACATTCCTAGCTTCCATTGAGGCACTACCTTCACTGTGACAGTTTCTAACTATCCAGCTAAACCTGGACAGAGCAAGACAACAAAAAAACAGAACAATACATTTGTGCTCCATTACTGGACTTCCACTTTTAAGATCAAGTTTCTCATCAGCTCCACGCCTCTGAAGCTGCAGAAGGACACCGTCAGAGATACAGACACCAATATGAAGATTCCTCTCTGGTGTCCCTCTTCACAGCAACAATACACTTCTCTGGGTTTCTCCTTTGCAGATCCAATCTAGGCGTTTCCACAGGCTTGCACAGACTTTAGCAAAGCCTGTAGGTCTCAAACACAGCCTAGCCTCTTACACTGCTAGGCTGCAATGCATAAATGGGCCCCATCCATTTCTCAGCTCCAGTGTTTTAAAGTCGATACACAGCTGAGCTAATCAAATTCCGCCAGGAGTTAACTTTCACCTCCTGGAGAAAGAGAGCTTTGTATTATCTATGAGTAATAAACATCCCTGATCTCACTCTGTAACAGTATATAGACCGATCTTTTCCAATCTACTGGCCACTGTTGAGTTTTCCAAATTTGTTGGCATAATGCAAGCCACACTTTCACAGCATCATCTTCAAGGATTTCGAACAGTGCAGCTGGGATCCCATCAACTCCTGCAGCCTTGTTATCAGCAAGGCTTATTAGGGCCCACCTCGCTTCAGTCTCCAAAACGTCTGGTTCCAGCTCATTAGACAAACTATTGATCCTTCCTGTACAGATCTTCTGGGTATTCCTATCACCTCTATCTGATCTGCTTCAGTTATTTTTCTTTTATTACACCTACTTTGGCACAAGAGGTTACTTTGAGATACACAATTTTATTGAAGAGATCTCTTGACTTCCCCATTCCATTGCATTCCTCTTTACATCTCTTATTATAGAATGACGCCTTGCCTCTTCTCTGGAATTCTGCATTCAGTTGGACAAATATTTTCCTATCTCAATTGCCATTCACTTTCCTTCTTTCCTGGGCCACTTTCAAAGTCTCAACAGACTTCTTAGTTGTCCTTCTTTTGTTGCTATTTTCTGGTCAATGTTACAAACGTCAGTCCAAAGTTCTTCAGGCATTCTACCTTCGAAGTCTAGTCCCTTAAATCTATTCTTTACTTCCACTGCATATTCACAAGGGATATTATTTATTTTATATCTACTTGGTCTGATGGTTTTCCCTCTTTTCTTCAGTTTAATTCTGAACTTTGCAATAAGAAGCTTATGATCTGAGTCTCAGTCAGCTACAGATCTTGTTTTGGTGACTGTTTAGAGCTCCTCCATGTTTGGCTACAGAGTGTGTGTGTGTGGGGGGGGGGTTATAAATTGATTTGCATGTCAGTGAGGGAAATAAGTATTTGATCCCCTATCAAATCAGCAAGATGTCTGTCTCCCAGGTGTCTTTTATACAGGTAACGAGCTGAGATTAGAATTGGACAACTTCAGCCTTTTCAGAATCCATAATTGGGGCAGACTTTGATCACTGATGTCAAATGCCTTGCATTTAAATCTAATTTAAATCATTCTCTCATTTACTGGGTTGTAACTGAGCACTGATTTGGCTACCCTTTCATTGATTATGAGCGCTACTCCATTTCTTCTGCAGGATTCTTGACCACAGTAAAAGATCTGGTGTTGGTCTGATATGAAATTTCCCATTCCAGTCCATTTGAGTTTACCAATTCCCAGGATATCAATGTTCAATATTGTTAACTCATGTTTGACCACATCTAGTTTGCCTTGGTTTATAGTTCTAACATTCCAGGTTCCTATGCTGAATTGTTCTTTGCAGCAGCAGACATATCTGCAGCAGGGCATCCTCTCAATTTTGGCCCTGCAATTTTATTAGGCCTGGTGCTACTTGTACATGATCTCTACTTTTCCCAAGTAATGCGATAGGCACCTTCTGATCTATAGGGCTGCCAGTTCTATTTTCTTCTTTTCCAAAAATAAATAAATATGTGTACAGTTTAGTTGATGCATGTAAGTTTGAACTATTATGGGGATATACTTTGAATGTCTCTTGAACTTAACATTATTTGAAAATAAAGTATTAACCAGGGAAGCTGTTAGAGAAAGCAACACATATCTGAATTTTGACTACATGGTTTGTTTGAAATTGTTGCTCCACACTGCAGTAGACAAATTAAATGGGTCAAAGGATTACAAAAGGCGCTCATTGCACACAATGCTCAGGTAAGCATATCCATGTCAGTAAATATGCTCAGTCACGTTAAATAAATACATGAAGTATATGTTCGTACAATGTATGCAGCTGTAACAGTTTTTGTTGCATATAATCTCTTAACAAATAGTGGAAATGATATACTACATACCTTCAATGGATTATTTGTATTTATGCTCTTGCACGTACACTCTGCAAATTCAGTGGCATACACAATGTGGGGATGCAATTAAATGGCAATGTCTTCTTTATTATAATCAGACTGTCTTTGCAGAGCAAGAAAGTTTACCATCATACCATTACGAGTAAAAGGGACAGTTAAAGGACCATCGCACAATGAAAAAAAGAACATTTTTACCTGTTTGTGTGTGTAAACTTTAAGTCTAAGGGCATAAGTAATAGTTGCATTGAATAATGCAAGGTGCTTTTGGACCAGAAAGGTATGGTTTCAATTTCAATCCTATCCTATTATGAAACAAAAGTTCTGGACTTTTGTCGGTTTCTCCTCCTGCACCCCTCGACCCAATGACAACTAACAACACCATAATCCAGCTCTCAGGATATGATGTAACAAACACAAAATGAATTCCTGTACTCATAAACAACGTTAAAAAATTCAGATTTGCCAAAAAAAAATGTTTTATGTCAATGGCTTACAAAGCTGCTAATATTACTTTGGTTCATACTCGACAAACTTGTCTATTCTTGAACTACATTGGTCAATAGTTATAGAAGAGCAATGACATAAATACAGTTTTTTTATTGCAGGCAGTTCCTAGTTATTACTATGCTTCTATAATTTGACAATAATTAAGGATATCTGTGCACATATAATCTATTAAAAAGGTAAATGGACATTTCATGGATTATGAATTCATCTGATAGAGAAGAATCAATAGGGTTTAAAATGTACTTGGGTGCAGTTTTCTATTGGTTAGTAGGAGGTGCCTTCATAGGCACTTCAGAGGGTGTGAAATACATTTTTTTTTTTATAAAATAAATCTGTGTGTGAATATAATCAATCATTGCAATGTGTGTTTCTGATATAAGCAGTGTGTGAGAAAAAAAAATGTAAAAAAATATTTGCCATGTTAAATATGTCCAGTGAGAGAAGATGTTCTTATGATCTGGCTTGAAGACCAAAGCCTTTTTTTATATGGATTGGTATCATGCTAGTGAGCTATTACAACCCTATTTCTAGTTCGGGCATATGTATGACTCAATGTATCTCATCATGCAGTATTAGTCACACCAATTCTTCATTTCATAAACCTCCATGACATTTTATAACTACATATATTTATAGCACAATGTTGCATGACTCACCTTTGTCCTGATGCGGTCACCAATGGAGAAGGTCCATTACACTTGCGTGGTTCTTCACATGTGCTCATTTCCATTATAACTTTATCCAGGCTCTTGAAAATACATAATGAGGAAGATGAACTAGTTTATTGAGCGAATCACTTTTGCCTATAAATATTTAATACATTTTACTAAAAGTGGAACGGTTATATAGGAGTTTTTCCATTCTTTTTGAAAACTGTCTGTACACTGATCACATGATTATTTCACAAACTAAGATGAATATGTGCATTCCTATTACAGGATATTTTGATGTACATGATTATGCTCAGCACCATATACCTGAAGTCAAACATACAATACATTTAATTTATAAACTGCCATAAATTACTAGCTAGTCCAGGGTAGAGGATCCGGTGGCGAAACTATTGCTGGTGCAGCAGGTGCAAAGCATCAGAACCCACAATAGGGTAGGGGCACTTTGTGAAGGTGACACTTAAGTAGAAGAGAGGGGCAGAAACGTATTTTTATAGGTAGGTGACCTGATCACCCTATGGATAATTTGACCACCTACATATATGTTTGGCTTTTTTTATTGACCCCTACAGGCACCCATCTTGTATAGAGAGTTTGGAAGGGGGGGGGGCAAAATTATTTTGCACGGAGGTCCTTCATTCACTAGTTCCGCCACACGACGTTGAGTGGAAAATTTGTAGATCCGTAATAACTTGGGATGTTCTTCTTGTCAGTAAGTATATGTGATAGCTGGTCACCGATGGGTGTGGTGCTTAGCACAATTTGTTACCACATTTAATTTCACTCAAAAGGGATCCTGTCACCCCAAACTCAAGCTTTTTTTTCGTTAAAAGCTATTTTTTAAGGAGGGTAAAAAACGGCAACATAATCTATTAAAAAAATTTTTTCTACAGAGAGTCACAAATGTCTTTAATAATGATTGCTATTATTATTATTATAAATAATAAAGTAAGTATTAACATTTCCCTTTTCCTTCAGAAATATTTGCTTTGTCTGTTAATGGATATCATAAATGTGAAGTGCCAAATAAAATGGACACATCATCATTGCAAACACTAGGTTATTTGTATTATTGCTAAATACTGACCAGAGTAATTGGATGCGTCTTCAGCTTAGTCCATGGTATCTGTAAAAGAAACAAAGCTAATGTTGACACTTCACCACAATCAATACAATTATTTAGCACTGGCGACAATAAAAAAGGTATTTATTGCTGCATGTTAAACTCTCAAAATAATCTTACAAAGTGCTATTGATTTTATAGCCACAAGAAGGAAATAGCAATTGAAACACCAAGCGATGGGCCACTTCCGGAGATTTGGATAGGAAAAAAAAAAAACTATTTTCAGATGGCTAAAGTAATAGACACATATTACTATTGCTATGTTCATGACTCTTTGCTTGTCGTTGTGTTTAATGTGACACAGCAAAAAATCCTAATCTGGTATAATTTTAAACTATAGATATGTAATATAGTCTGGTGAGCAAAATATTACAGAAATGGCAAATGTCAATATACCGGTAATTTTAATGAAAGAAAATGATATTTTATATGTAAAAATCAGCCTTTCTGATCCTCCCTCCAATTTATGTTCCTCTTCTTTGTGTAAATTATTCCCAAAACATTGCACATATTTACAGACAAAAACAAAGTTAGAAATGCTGAAAACAGACTAATCTAAATAGGTTTGTTCTATGGGCATACTAAACCACTCAGAGAATGAGAGCTCACTTGTGCCCTACACAGGAAATAAATATCCAATATCATATCAGATTGATTGCCTCTGACTTTGTTTTTGCTTGTATGTAAATGATCCTTGGGGGTTTTGTCTCCCAAAGGGTCATAGGGGGCTTTAGACATGGACTCCAGGGCTATAGAAAATATCTACTTAGGTTTAGTATGTTCTCAGACTGAGTACTTCTAATGATTGCTGGAAATAGATAACAATGTCCAGCATGCCCGTTCTCATGTACTTTAAATGCTCTATATGATGACAAAGCATTTACTGACTTGTCAGACAAGAGCTCCAAGCAAACCCCAACTGACAACTGGATCAATGACAGTCAGAACAAGTGTGTTTTATGTGGGTTTATACACAATTAACAATGGGTAATTGCTATGGACAATTGAGCAGTAGTAGGACAGTCCTGATATTAAATACCTATGAAGTCTGTATCCGATTGTCCATAGGAAGACCTGATGTTCATTTATTACTGCAGCATTTCCACTGTATTACAACTCTGGAGCCAATATGTCCGGGCATCCCCCAGGGGACCATCAATGCCTAGTCCTGTGATAACCTGGGAGCCAAGTGCTAAGTCGGAATGAGGTATTAGATTATTCACTCTGGGTGTCTGCTACCCAAGGAGTAATACGCAATGAGTAGACTAACATAAAGATAAGGGGCCTCATTCTATTATCGGCCGTAGGCGCTGCGGGGCCGCAAGGACCGGCCGCAAGCTATTCTGCTATTCTATTCCCCTCCGGCCGGGGATTCCGGCAGGCTTGCGGCAGGCGCCTTGCTATCCCTTGCGGCCGCACGCGCCGGAGGAAAGCCTTTGATCTAAAAACGGCCGCAAGAGTTTCGGCCGCAAGAAAAGCCCGGTTGCTATTCTATTGCTCCGGGAACCCTCTCTGCAAGGCTAAAAGTGAGCCGCAGCTTACTTGCAGGAAAAAGGTCCCGCTAGCACCAATTAAGCACATTATAAAGCTGAAATAAAGCCATCCTGCACTCTGAAGAGACTATAAAGTGATTGTAGGTGTTAGCAAAAATAGCACAACATTCCCCTATACTCAAATCCGTAAAAAAAATTTTTTATTAAATATGTCAAATATCCATGGAAAAAGTCCAGAGTGCTTGGAGCACCTCAGACACGCCCACGCTGCGGCCGGAAAATAAACAATTAATGTAAACTCGGATTTGGGCTGATGTGCAAGCTTGAGAGGGGGTTACTATTAATCCTCATGTCCCCCAATATGATCCCTAGCATTTACAAAGATTTACAGTGCAGTCTTCAATTTATATTTGACTTTAAAAAAATTTGAGCTTACGGCCGGTTCCAAGATATGCGGCCGGCCGTAAGGGGAGATCCTTGCGGGGCCGTATAATAGATTTGCGAGGTAACAGAACCCCCGCAAGGAATCGCAGCCTTACGGCCGATAATAGAATGAGGCCCAAGATAAGGAGCAGAACGTTGTAGGAGAGTCAGTGTTCAATGTAAGTTTACTGTACAATAATGCAATTTTAATAACATTTAATTAAGTATTTGTTATTATCTATTGCTTGAAAAAATTCCATAAATGGCTTTCAATTGTAGATTAAAACATGGTGTAATAGCAAATTAAAATAAAATAAAACCATGAAACTAAACCTTAACAAAGCGGCTCTGGGTAGAGTAAAATGTGCATTGTTTTCAAATATTTGGGGCAGCATGAACTGAACTAAGATAATAGAGCCATATGGCCGAAGAGCTTAAACAAAAGTTAATTGATTTTTTACAAACACATCTTCATTATAGCATATTGTTCAAGGGCTTTTCACACAATTGTTGGGTTATAAAGCGGTGGCTTCCCTTTTATTGGTTAGCAGATTATAAGCATTTACCCTAATAGAAGCTTTATTACAGAAAACCTTGTTGATGGCAAGCCAAGTAGGCAGGTCCAGCATGTTCTGGAGCACATCCTCATCTAGTTCCAAGTTGGTTAGCTGACCTTCTCCTTTAAGGGTGCTGAGGTTGATCTTGTCTGGAGATAGATTCTTTGTGAATCTGCAAACAAAACAAATTAATTACAACTTGGATCCAAACTAGAGCAGGGGCCTGAACTCCTCCTGCACCAATGTGCATGTACAAATGTGCCGTTACATGATCTTCAAAATGTATCCATGGATATGATGGCACTCTACAAATAAGATAAATAAATGATAACGGTAAACAATAATATAACAACTAAAAAAAATACAAACAAACAAACAAAGACGATTCAAATTATTTTTTATAATTTTTCAAACATAATTTAAGAGTACAATAATCATCATTCACAGGTACAGTAAGCACTTGGGACAATCCAGTCAATCAAATAATTCCAGTCAATGTGGCAGTTAAAGTGTTCCTGTTTCCTAAATCTTCTAAAATAAGAAATATATATATATTTAAGCTGAAATAGTAAAGTAGTTGTTTTTTGTTATTTATAAAAAAGAACTTGTCTTAAATTATATGAAGAAGGAAGAGACAAAAGCATAAAGTAGACCAGTTATCGGTGCCAAATAATTAAAAGCTTTCATTAGAAGTAGGTTATGCTGCTGAGAAATAATCAGTAGACAGATACAGTATAGATGATGTAGACAACCTGTGATCCATAAAATGCAAGTTGTATTGCAGATATTCGCATCAACGGAAATTTACTGGGAGCCTCAACTACTAAAATATGTACTTGTGGCTCCTTAATATATTTTTAACGTATAATGTATCTCTAAGAAAGAGTTCCTTCCTGGCTCCTAGAAACAATGTATCTGGCTCCTAACTTTTAGATATTTTTATCCACTGCTGTCAGTATCCATGACATTGGGCACAACTTTACCTAAGAAGCACAAATTTGTGCTAAAATAAAAACAAATATAACATTAGTTTGTTTACCACTAATGAATATAAGCACTTATAATAAAGCCAAGATAAAATCCCACATACCTCAGTGAAACAAATAAAAAGAGGTAATGCTTCCAGTTACTAAATGAGTTTTTAGGCTAACGGAATGAGGAGTGAGTATCTGAGTAGTAAAAGCATTTGGCACATTTTCTTATGTTAAATATTGTTGAAAATATAAATAATGCTGAACATTGGAATGAACTCATTTTGGGTTTTTGTTCTGGAGGATGTTTCGTCCACTCTGTATATGGCCTAAAAGAGATTGCTCTCAAAGGAAAAATAGCCACTGGAATCAGTCTGGCCCAGACCTGAAATTCAAGACCGTTCTCCCGTGAATCAAAAGCAACCACTTTTATGCATTTATTAAAGCATGACTACGGTGCCAGTTCAGAATACATATACCATGAACTTTGAATCACACAGTACACTGACAATAAATTACAGATGTTGTCCTATGCTGCATAATGAATTAACACTTTACAAGAATTGCGTGTTGTGACTACATATATTTATTTACTCTAAAAATTTCCTGTCAAAAATGACGGGAGTAGAAATTTTAAGTCTAGCAAAGTTATTTTCCACAAAATGCAAGGTTATGGGCCCTCGTAGCCCTTTTTACATCCTTGGGGCTAGTTTTGCGTCCTTCGGCCTAGTTTTCGTCATGTTGCGTTCTCAGCAGCCATTTTTTTCCCCTCGCTTAAGAGATTTTTGTTGGTGAAAAAACGCCAAATATGCCACAAATTAACTTGCAGCCTCACTCACAGGCCCCCTGGCTCCCCCACTGTCCTGTGTCAGGGTGTAAGTGAATTTGAGGCATATTTGTTGTGTTTTTTAGGGTTTTGCAGTTCCATGGTTCGGCCGGTAAAGTCAGATTTTTGCGACCCGTACACTGCATGTACGGTTTTGGTCCTAAGTCGTACGGGTTGTAAGTCCTGCGAGCCTCAACTACTCGCCTTTCTCCTGTGTACTTCCACTTCCCTGCTTTGCACTAATCACCTTCGGCACTCATCGCGAGCCACACGCTGAGCACCTTCGGTGCTCATTGCGGGGCACACAATGAGCCTTTGGCACTCATTGCAAGCCTCACCCTCTCGCGGCGCTCATTGGGATCCTTTTCTCCCGCCTACTGTATGGGCCGCTCATTGCAGGTTTCGTTAACCTGCAAGTTTTGCACTTGGGAATGCCATGTGTCCCTTTACACCATCTGCATGTCCCTTCCCTCTGTGTTTCTCCTCTGTGTCTCTGCTGAATGTTTGTTACGTGTTACACGCTGGCTGACGTTGGTTTCAAAGTCCTGCGTGCCTGGCGTTGGTGGTGTAAGTGTTACTGTCATTGCCGTTGTGTATTTTCTAAAACCTGCGTGCCAGGCGCTGTTCGTGTAAGTGTTACGGTTTGCGCCATTGTGTATTTGTGTATTTGCGTGCCTGGCTTTGCTCAGCCTCGTTTTCATCCAGTTTCAGAATTTTTACGTTTTTCGTCCGTCATTTTTTTCCTCAATTAGCCGATTTTGGATTGACGAAAACCCCCAAATATGGCTCAAATTCACTTGCAACCTCACTCCCAGGCTTCTTGGCTCTCCCCCTGTGCTGTGTGTGAGTTTGTTATTATTTTTGTGAAATTAATTTGTTTGTTTTTTGGGTTTTTAGAGTTACACGCTTGGGTCGCAGTTGCGACCCTCGCTGTTGCGACCCTCGCTGTTGCATGCCTCAACTGCAGCCTAAGTCCCGTGTGCCGAGGCGAGCAGTGCAATGCGCAAAGTGTGACCAACATCGTAAGCGTTCCCAACACGGACAACTACAATAGTGATACAAAAAGCTCAGTTTTCAAATCATTTATACATTAAACAAGCATGAGCTCTGTTGCTAGTGCATGAACAGGTTCTACAATATTTGGGCTATTAGGGAGTCCTAGCAATTATCTGTACGAGACTGATAACTTGGTTTTTAAATTAACCCCCGAAGGACTGTTTACACGCGTTGTGTAATTACTAGACCAGGTGACCATCTGCTGCTGATTACATGGCACATGTTCTTTGTTTACCATCCTCTAGATATTCCCCAAGGAAATCTTTTTATGACATTTACAGAGCATGAAAGAGTGAGCAGGGGAGTGTTATCCCTGTTAATGAAAGAAGGTGGAGACATTACTACATCTCTGAAGATGGAGTATTCTAGGAATTGTAGACCACATAGAAAGTGTTTGAAAGCAATTAAGTCAGAATTTTAAGACAACTGCTTGTTTATAAAAAATATATTGAACCTAAATCAATTTGATACAACTATACAATGCCACTCTGTATATTTGGCAAACATATATTTGCTAGTATCTTAATCAGTTTGATGGTGATTGTTTAACCAATGGTAGATCTCTTCAGATGGTGACTGTAGCCATGAAATTTTAATGACGTTTGCTTCTGGGGAGGAAAGCTATGGCAAGCTTGGACAAGCTATTAAAAAGTAAAGATATTAAACTATCAAGAAAGGTCAGCTTAATTAGAACGATGGTATTCCCAGTGAGCGCTGGATCATTAAGAAGGTTGAGCGCCTGAGAATTGACACCTTTGAATTTTGGTGTAGCAAGAAGATCCAATAAATGAGTACTACAGGAAAGCAAGACAAACTGTTCACTGCAAGGAATTATCATGAGATTGAAGCTCAAACATTTGGGCCATATCATGAGAAGACAGGATTCCCTAGAGAAGATTCAGATGCTGGGAAAGATTAAAGGCTTCAAAGAAGGCAGAGGCGAAGATGGATGAGATCATTGAAGCAACTAACATGAAATAAATTTGATGGAGCTCAGAGTGTCAGAAGCCGTCAGATGTGCCTAGAGGTCCCGAAGAGTCGGATATGACTGAACGAATAAACAACGGAAAATAAAGTGTTGAGAATCAAAGAGTAGTCAAGATACATGTGCTACAGAGGGAAAAGCGTATAAATTTGAGCACTACATAGTCGATACAAAATTTGTGATCGTCTTCTCTCCCTCAAGCAGGTATTTATATGTATATACTAGCGACTTGCCCGTCAAAAAGGACGGTACAATAAAATTTGAAGCCATGGCAATGCTGTTTGCCACATAATGTAAAGCTTTTTCTTCTACTCTAAGGACCTTCGGCGCTCATTGCAAGCCTCTCCTTTTGTGTACTTTTGCTTCTCTGAGCACCTTCTGCGCTCATCACAAAGACAGATTATATATATATTTATTTTTTTTGTTAACTAATAATTCATTAATTAGTTACTTAATAAATTAATATACTTTACCTTTTTGTAAAGTATACAAAATAGCCTGAAGAGCTAACAATCTGTTTTTATTTTCCTGCAGCATACAATATACAGTGGGACTGTTGCTGGCCTGAGGAGAAAGTGTAATGAATGTCCCAACTGTGCATTAGAAATAGGCGGCATGCGCGAGGGCAAACCGTTGGTTTAGTTGTGTAAAGCGCCATTTTAGATTTGTAATGTTATTAGTTGCAAGTTAGTGTTGTAAACTGGCGTTGTTTGTCTATGTCCTAAGTGGTTCGCGAACATTTTCCGTCATTTGTAATAGTGTATTTTGTACCTCGTACGTTCCTGTGTGAAAGTGCTATGCAGTTGGCGGTGTTTTGCACGGTCCAGGGTCGTGAAGCCTCATTTCCATTTTTTTGTCTGCCATTTTTTTTCTCGCTTAGGCGATTTTCGATTTTTCGATCTCGTAATTTTTTTGTCCCGCGTTCGTCAATTGCTTGCAGCCTAAGGCGATCCCGCGTTTCCTAAGTGTTTGGAGGCTAAGTCCCGCGTGTTTCATTGGCTCGCAGGCAATGAGCGCCTTTGGCGCTCATCACCCAAGTGCTGCAAGCTTTTGTTTCTGCCCAACAAATTCCCCCTCAACATTTTTTTTATTAAATATATTTCTACTTTCAACCCACCAGGGGCATGTGGCAACTGTTTACCTCAACTAATTCATCTGGATTTCTCTTCTGCTTTTGACAGCTGACAACCTTTACTCGTCCATGTCTACATGTTCCTTCTTCATCAAAAGTTCAAAACAGCACCAAACTGACTTCTAGCTCTTTATTATAACAATGTACTAGCTTCTAAGAACATCTTGCTGGTTCTTTATTTGCCTGGTTCCTATGTTTTTACCGAATTCTGTGAACCACTCCTTGAGCATCTCACGCTCTGGCCCCTCTGTCTCCATTATTACTCTCCCTTCTGTTACTCAAAAGTCGGAACAGATTCTCTGCTCCATCGTTGATGAAGTGTTGGATAACAGAGCTTCACAGTTGGGTATTTTTAGCATAAACAACAAAAAAATATCTTCAAACTCTCCAAATAATGTAATTTCACAAAGTGCACAGAAATAAGTCACAAAAGGATGTCCAGCGGGATAAATAATAACAGTCACAGAGATTTTTAAGTGTTAAAATCTTACCATTATTTTAATTTATATCAACTATGTATGCTCTTATGCCTTCGAGTTCCTACAGTGAGATATAGTTAATCACACACTGCAGTATAGCATCACTTGAAGAGGGAACATTTCTGCATGTTATTCATTTATGCTTAAAGTGCCCTTCCTGCACTAATTGTGACCTTTGCGATATAAAAAGGAGTTGTTTTTTTTGAAAATATAATATTAAAGTGTGGATGTGTTTGTGTCGTTCAGTCGTGTCCGACTTTCCGTGACCTCATGGACCATAACACACCATGTTGATCCACTTGGAATTCATAGCAGAGATAATGGAGTCGATTGCCAGTTCCTTCTCCAGTGGTCCACAGTATACAGCTGTTATTTCTAGGTGGTCTCCCATCCAAGTACTAACAATGCCCAACCCTGCATGTCTTCAGAGTGGTGTGACCTCTTCCCGGACTGGAATTGAACCCAGGTCAAAGCGGTGAAAGAACCTAATCACTGGACCACCAGGGGACCCTAATATTAAAAGTAGAACAGTCTAAATGAACAGCTTTCCTTTCTCTGCTGTTAATTTTCTTCTTAATAAAGAACTCCATACCCCCCCATCTGTTCTTACCTCTAGTATACTTATAAGAGATAACTAAAAATACATCTATACCAATATTCCTTCAGTACTTCATACAAAAGGCAGGGCTTATGAGCCAAGATATGCAGAAGAAATAGCAGTCCAAACATAATTCAGTGTATTTAGTACAATGGTTTAATATAGGAGGCTGAGTCAAAACATGTTTTTATTAGGATTGTCCGCCAGAGGTTTATATTTAACTATTCTGACATCATACTCATAAGAAAATCTGCCTTAGGAGGAGTTATCAATGAATAAGAGTTTGATAATGTGGCCAAGATTATAAAGATATGCAAAGCATGTTGCAACCAGAATCAGTGCTTTGTAAAGTAAAATGTTTGGCAATGAAAACAGTTCACAAAAGATCTTTATTATGAGAAGTCTACTAATTGGAGCACAGACACAGCTTATTGTGAATATGTTGTATAGGAACCAAGGGTGAAGATTATTCAGAGATGTAGTAGTGAGTGACACATTGGTCCAAGAGACAAGTAGGTTGTTCTAATTAGCAATGTCTATTATGCCGTGTCCTAAAAAGAACCACTAATTACAGTGTGTGCAGGATAAAGGTAGGGTCATCTGAGATTAAGGGGGTATAGGAACTGTCCAGCACAAAACATCAGCAGAACCAGAATTTTATGTGTAGTTAAGAAATATAAATCTTTACCAAGATACAAAATAGCTTTTTCCATCTATCTCAAATATTCTGCTCATACCACTTGTTTTAATGTAATAATTGCGGATACAAAGTGTGATAAATTTACGTGAAACTAATCTAAGATGGCCTTCATCATTTTGCAGTATTAATAGTATCTTCATAAGGAATTGTAAAACAGAAATTAAAAAAATCAGTTTCCGATAATGATGACTAAGATGGGTTTATTATCACATTATGCCATCAACAAGGGCATCAAAAAAGATAGGGAGGACCAACAAAGAGCGTCGAAAAAGATAGGGAGAACCAACAAAGAGCATCGAAAAAGGTAGGGAGAAACAAAAAGCGAAGAAAAAGGTAGAGAGGACCAACAAAGAGCGTCAAAAAAGATAGGGAGGACCAACAAAGAGCATCGAAAATGATAGGCAGGACCAGCAAAGAGCGTCGAACAAGGTAGGGAGGACCAACAAAGAGCATCGAAAAAGATGTGGGAACCAACAAAGAGCATTGAAAAAGATGAGGAGGACCAACAAGAGCATTGAAAAAGATGAGGAGGACCAACAAGGGCATTGAAAAAGATGGCAGGACCAACAAGAAAAATTATTTATTTTCAATTTACATTTCTTAATAAAAGTTGCATTTTAAATTATAATAAAATGCAATGTTTATATCAATGTTTTTTTAGCAGGGTTCATACTGCATAATAACAGTGACACTTTAAGCAAAAAATAGATTACCATATTCAAAAATAAATCGGAAGCAGGTTGCATTCCTACTTTAATCTGCAGAATCTATAAAAAAAAAACATTAATTCAGCTTATACCAGATCTGTTACATCAGCAGGAGTTGAGCATGCATATCTGAAAGTAGAATACCAAGGACATTTTCTGTGACTAATAATAAAATAATACATCATAAAAATATGCATATATATATATATATATATATATATATATATATATATATATATATATATATATATATATATAAACAAACATTGGGTTAACCAACAATATCCCCCTACAGGCTAGGTTACTAACAATTTTCACCCAACAGTGAACACTCGGGTGATACTTTTTTCAGCCCTAATTCCTACCAAATTAGAATACTCACCTTGCCACATTTCAACAGCAGAGCATTTAATCTAATTTGGCTGATCGAATAAGAACATTAAATATAATGGCATTTCAGGAAATCTACATCCCTTTGAATTTCCCGATTGATTTGTGGGAATATAGATTACTTTCCTTTAATATTCCTTACAGATGCGGTTCAGATCAATATACCTATTAAATGCTAATGAATAAATGATGAATTGTGTGACACATTTAATAAAAACCCAACAGAGACAATTTATCTATTGTGTCTGGATAAACAGGACAAGTTTTTTGATTACTGTACATGCTATATATTTTCCATCCAGTCAGTGCCGTCATCTAGAGAGTCTGAAGAGTCTCTCTATTCCCAATACTGATCATCTAACAAAGGAATCCCAAGGTCCAACTTTCAACCCAAGAATGGTTCATACAAATGGCAGCATTATAGGAACACAATCTATCTACAACCTGACAGGGTGAATAATAACTTTGCTTATATTCAGAGATTAGATCACTATAATAAATAGCTCCTTGCTAACTAAATCAAGTCACCACACTATATGGGCAAGAGTGGCCCAAGTGCATAAAACATCATGGAGGGTGTTTTTCATTGAAATTCATCATGTCTTTACAAGATATTTAAAGGGCTACTGCTGTTCAAGAAAAAAAAAAAGAGACAGTTATTTATCAGGTATGTACAAAACAATACTAACACATGTGTAGGTCACAGACGGGTTCCCTGGTGGTCCAGTGGTTATGATTATGTGCTTTCACTGAGACGACCTGGGTTTGATTCCGGTCAGGGAAGCAAGAAGTCCCACCACCCTGAAGCCATGCAGGTTTGGGCTTGGTCAAAACTTGGATGGGAGACCACCTAGGAATACCAGGAGCTGTATGCTGTGGCCCACTGTAGAAGGATGGCAACCAACTCCAGTATTTCTGCCATGAATAACAAGTGGATCAGCATGGTGTGTTGCAGTCCATGAGGTCACAAAAAGAGCAAAATTACGCAGAAAAAAAATCATATAGCTAGTTTTTAGAAAATAAATCATTTTAATACCTCTGCTGGGCCTTGTGGACATTGACAATACATGGGTGGAAATAGTGTGCACAAGAGGATGTTTACATTTCTGGAGAGATATGGTTGCATTTCCTTAAGCAAGGAGACTGCTTCTGTGCCAGTGAGGGGGAGGTGTGTGGTGTCTATGTCGATCTTATCCAATTATCTTAGCAAAGTCCCTCTGTTCCCACCAAGTCCACTCTTCTCTCCACTGAGAGCGAAAACACATACTCATGATTCAGCTCTGATGCAGTGTTGAAACAAACACAAAATGGATTCCTATACTCAAAATGTTAAGTTTTTCCAAAATATATTTTATGTCCCTGGCTTTAACAGTTGCTAATATTATTAGTTTGCTACATGAAAGAACATTTGATTATTCCTGTGTTCCTCCTTGGGTTCCAAATTATGTTTCATTATATTTGTAGATTTATTTAGTTGTTTCATTGACTACATACTTGACAAATAAGTGTCTTTTTTACCTGCTTTAAGGATACATTAAGATCTTATAAGATGTATATAGATGTTAAAGAGCTTAGACTTGGATGATCTCTTCTGTACTGAGCAAAGTGACTTTCAACATTATAAATAAAAGTCAAAGTAAGACAGAATAAGCACTATTTGGTTTAAACTGGAATGTTTGCCTTTATAAAAACTCTCACACAAAATAACCAGCCAACTAGGGCATGCAAAGAACCCGCTGACAGCCCCAAAGTGAGAGGGCCCAGCATTATATTTTTAGATGTATTTAATACATGCAGTTTTTAGACAGAATAGCTCAATTACATAAAAATAAAGATATGGAACATCATCAGTATTAACAAAACATGCACCTTTACTTGACTTTGTATATTCTGTAATGCTGTATCAAGAATGCAATCTGCAAATCTATTTCCTGAGAAGAGGTGAATTGTAATCCAGTGCAAGATTTTCCTCCCCCTGAGGCTACAGTCTCAATCAGTTTGTTCACGTGTTTGCAATTATTTGTTTAAAGAGACACTGCCAATAGCTCTTACTTGGTCACAAATTCAACAAAGTTACCACCCACTCCTGGGGTACTTCAAGGCTGTTTTGCTTTTCTCAATCTTCACTGCCTTTATTGGAAAACTAAAACTCTCTTGAGATCCAGTATCATCTCTATGCAAATGCTACTGAAATCTACATCTCATCTCCCAAATTATCTCCCCCAAATTACTCATGTCACTACCTGTCTATCCACATTTTCCTCTTGGGCTCCCTCGACCTACAAATAAGGACCGAGTCCTTTATACTTCTTTTAAGTTGTTGCTTATGCAAAAGACCCTTAGGGCTTAGTCTCCCTACGGGGGCTCCAGACGTAGACTCCTTGCTCACTGTGCCTTAAGGAGTTCAGTTCTACTGAAAAGACCTAACTAAGGCAGAAACTGACATGGCACGATCTTCAAGCCAGTGGTTTCGCTAGTCCTTGAGGGATGTGGCCTTTTCGCTGGGGACCCCTTGGAAGTACCTGGGTGGAGTAGGTGGCAGCTGTCCCGCTAGCAAAGATACAGACCACATTGGATGGCTCCAGTCCGACCATGGTGGAAAGACCCTCTCATACCTAGAAAGTGTGTGTGTGTGGGGAGAGAAAACAGGTGGAACAAGCTCCCTGGACCTTATGGCCAGAGCCCGGAAGACAGAGGGGCACAGGCTACAACACCATTTGGAACAAGAGGGCACTGATCACTATGAACACGCCCCGGGCATTCTTAAAATACCCCCACAACGAAGGGAACAACCATTCTGATTTTGTGCGTCTACTCTCCATTATCTGTGATGGAGTGCTTTATTTCATTCACTTGATTGAATATTTTTCCTGAATATAAAAACGGTCTTCCGTGAGCCCAGTATCTATTCCACCAGCATTTTAGCTGAAATTAAATTTGATAAGTAATTCTAACTATTACAGAGAAGAATCAGATTTACAGCACTGCAGATAATGCTACTGCATTGATTCACTATAAAAGTAAAGTAGGTTTGAAGTGTGTGCAAAATTATAAACCTCTGGGAAATCTGTGGGTGAGTAATATTCCTTATGTTACTACTGCGGCAAACAAGCAAATCTGTGGAGAAAGGGAAGAAAGAAAGAAAGAAACAGTGGAAGAAAAAGCAAAACTGGTGTGAAAAAATGAATAAATATTGTGATACATATACAGCAGTAGAAACTGCTGTAGTGTGGGTGTAACTAAATGCAGCTAGAAACGGCTGGTCCCCAGAGCAGAGTCTGCAAGCTATCCCCCCACGCACACCAGATATGCTGCATTGCATAGTACCGCTCAGAACCCGTGCCTGCCATAAATGTAACGCATACCAACACGTATTTATATATAAAATTATATAAGCTACAGTCTAGAGAAAGAAAGAAAATGTGGTGCATAATTATACACCCACAACATTTGATATGATTCCTTCCTAGCAATATAAACACAAACACACAATAAACAGGGATGGAAGCATTTAAGATACAACTCTTCTAAAATTCTGAATCTAACATATTTTATAATATAATACAATGGATATGAGTGGACTCTTGGTCATGAATATTTGTCAAATAATAGTAAAAAAATAAAACAAGTTAAAAAAGTTGTTTCCTGCTCAGAATTCCGAGAAATACAGTTATTACCCTGCATTCGGGGGATCAGGGCAAGGTCATGCAATGCCCACAAAGGATTCGGTCTTGCAATCTATAATCATTTTAAGCATGGCTTCCTTTAACCATATGGCTGATGTATTACAAAACTTTTTTGCAAAGCTCAGGACAGATTGTACACAAGCTGGGAATCCTACCCACATACAGCAGTTTCAAGATTACTTGCAAAAAGTATTCACCCCCCTTGACTTTTTACCTATTTTGTTACATTACCGCCTTAAGTTCAATGTTGGTTAATCTGAATTTCATGTGATGGGTCAGAACACAATAGTCTAAGTTGGTGAAGTGAAATTAGAAAAATATATACATAATTTTTTTTTTTGAAAATACAAAACAGAAGATTGGCATGTGCGTATGTATTCACCCCCGTTGTTATGAAGCCCATAAAAAGCTCTGGTGCAACCAATTACCTTCAGAAGTCACATAATTAGTGAAATGAGGTCTACCTGTGTGCAATCTAAGTGTCACATGATCTGTCATTACATATACACACCTTTTTTTAAAGGCCCCAGAGGCTGCAACACCTAAGCAAGAGGCACCACTAACCAAACACTGCCATGAAGACCAATGAACTCTCCAAACAAGTAAGGGACAATGTTCTTGAGAAGTACAAGTCAGGGTTAGGTTATAAAAAAATATCCATCAAATCTATCATAACCAAATGCAAAGAACATGGCACAACAGCAAACCTGCCAAGAGACAGACGCCCACCCAAACTCACAGACCTGGCAAGGAGGGCATTAATCAGAGAGGCAGAGACTGGAGTATCTGTACATAGGACGACAATAAGCCGTACGATCCATAGAGTTGGGCTTTATGGCAGAGTGGCCAGAAGAAAGCCATTACTTTCAGCAAAAAACAAAATGGTACGGTTTGAGTTTTCGAAAAGGCATGTGGGAGACTCCCAAAATGTATGAAGGAAGGTGCTCTGGTCTGATGAGACTAAAATTGAACTTTTGGTCCATCGAAGAAAACGCTATGTCTGGCGCAAACCCAACACATCACATCACCCAAAGAACACCATCCCACAGAAACATGGTGGTGGCAGCATCATGCTGTGGGGATGTGTTTCAGCAGCCAGGACTGGGAAACTGGTCAGAGTTGAGTGAAAGATGGATGGTGCTAAATACAGGGATATTCTTGAGCAAAATCTTTACCACTCTGTGCGTGATTAGAGGCTAGGATTTGAGGTTCACCTTCCAGCAGGACAATGACCCCAAACACACTGCTAAAGCAACACTTGAGTGGTTTAAGGGGAAACATGTAAATGTGTTGGAATGGCCGAGTCAAAGCCCAGACCTCAATCCAATAGAAAATCTGTGGTCAGACTTAAAGATTGCTGTTCACAAGCACAAACCATCCAACTTGAAGGAACTGGAGCAGTTTTGCAAGGAGGAATGGGCAAAAATCACCGTGGTAAGATGTGGCAAGCTCATAGAGACTTATCCAAAGCGACTTGGAGCAATGATTGCCGCAAACGGTGGCTCTACAAAGTATTGACTTTAGGGGGGTGAATAGTTATGCACATTGACTTTTTCTGTTATCTTGTCCTATTTGTTGTTTGCTTCACTGCTACTCTTTAACTTTTGTGCTACTAAATATATATTTCACTATATCATCCATAACCTTATGGGCTCCTAACTTTAAGGCTTTGTGTCCATACCCCCCCCCCCCCCCCCCCCCATAGTGTAATAAATGGATGACTAGAGAAAATCTGAAAACTATGGACTATTCTTGTTTTGCTTCCAGTAAGACATTCATCTAAGAAGAAACAAAAAGATTTACTATTGTCAGCACGGACATCATTGCAGAAAAATTGGCCTTGTGATCTAATCTTCAAAGCTTCACAGTACCTCCTCCACAATTAAGAGCTTAAAGATGGAAGTGTAGGACACCTTTATTTTGGACTTCTAAACATATGGGGGATATGGGACAGTCTATCCAAAATCAAATTGTTTATTTTAAGTAATTCTTAAACCGCAAGAAAAACTAGCTATACATTGTTCTAGCCATTTGATTCTGAAAGAATTGGAAACTGCTTTTCTCTGGATGACTGCGTTAATGAAACTTTTGGAAGTATCTAAGCTGAAGCTTGAAATGTGAAAGTCACGTTTAATATCTCTGCTGCAGCATCTGTGCCTTAAAGGTCTATGTGTAGTGAAACATGGCAGCCTGCATCACAGGTTCTCATAACTTTTTAAGCTTTAAAGATAAGTTTACTTTTCAATGTATTGTGATTTTAAAAAAGTTGATCTTTCATTAAAGGGCCACTGAAGGCATTTCTTTCTTGGCTGCATCTGAAAGAAGGCCTTTGATAATGTTGAACAGTGTTTCTTTTTTGAAAATCAAGCTCCTTGAGCAGAATACACAGATTTGAATTTATAACTGTCTTTTTAGGTTTTTTTTTCCTATCAACCAATGTACAGCCATATAGCTGTATGAGATATAGGTGTCTTCCCCACCATCTCCTCTCAGGAGCACATACTATCTTTTCTACACTGTGGCAGAGGAGACAACTTCCCTACACCTTACCACCAAAGCTGTGTAGTAAATAGGAAGCTGCAGACCCTGGTGCTACATACTCCTCCGCTGGAAAATGGGAAGATCTCCATCCTCAACATTATGGGGAAAACTACTATATTTAGAGTATGTTTTGTTTTTCACAAAGGATCAATATTTCTTTTAAATCACAATAAGTGTAAATACTGTTTTAAGGGTCACTACTTAAAAATGATGCTCATCAGATTATCACAGTAGCCCTTTAAATAGAAAAGGTGTCCAGTCCCAGACACGCCGAGTAAATTACATGATATCTAATCGATGGTAAAGGTGTTTCCTCTGTGACACATTGGTAACGTGCAAATTATACTCAAGTAGTATGGGTGTCAGAAGGTTCCTTGAGTCATATAGATGATACATTGAATTTGGTCCAATTATAAGGATTTTGGAAAATGGATAAGAGAGGCGGAAATTAGTGGATGAGTACCAGATCACGGATACATCAGTCAGAAGTATTGTAACTTTTTATCCATAAACTTTTCAGGAGTATTTATATCCTGTCTTTCTGTTGCTAAAAGGCCCTCGATAACATCAGATCATCATCATCTGAAAACATACATTCCAAAAAAAAATGTGATTATCTATCTTCTGCCTTTGTGCACATCAGGATGGATCAATAACAACATTTTTTTGATTAAAAAAAGATCCAATCTATTTATTACACTGCAGATGGTGTGACAGTGATTTATTCAGATTACGGGCTTTGTGCGAGTCATTCAGACAGAATATAGCAACAAAGCACCTAATGGTTTTTAACTGATGAACATGCTACTTTGAGATAGAATATGCTTGTTCAGTCCAATGTTAAGTTTTCTTAATATCATACAACTAGCGAATTGCCAGTCAAATACTAAAATATATAATAGATGAATAAATGAATATACTTTACCTATTTTGAAGCATTGTGTTGAAGAGCTGACATGTTTTCATGTTGCTGCAGCATTAGTGGTGTGGAGCTGCTGTGTAAGAGTGCTGAATGTGTGCAGTGTAAGTGTGTGTGTGCGTGACACGAAACCGTTAGCGTAGTGGTGTACTTCCGCATTGGCGTAAAATGGCGGGTTATCTGTGGTATGCGTCTTTGCGGATTATCCGTCGGTGCTTCGTGGTGTTTTTCGAGTTTTGTGTGGTGTTTTGCGAGTGTGTTGTGGTGTTTTACGTGTTAAGAGTTCTGTAGCCTCGTTTTCGTTTTGTCCGTCGGCCATATTTTCTCTCAATTAGCGATTTCATTAGTGTGTAAAGTGTTTTATTTTTATTTAAATGAAGGTGTAACTTGTTTTTTTGAGGTGCTGGATGCTTCCTCTTGCTGTAGGTAAGCTTTTTATGTGTGTGTTGTGTGTATTTATTGTTTTAAATGTTTGTATGTCGGCGTGTTGCGTCCGAGGTTTGCGAGGTCGTAATGTCTGGTAACGTGTCTCGTATGGTGTTTGCGTGTGTAGCCTCGTTTTCGTTTTGTTCGGCGGCCATTTTTTCTCTCGCATATCAAATTTTTTATTGTCCAAACTCTTTTATTTCGATTGAAACGAAGGTGTAAGTTGCATTTTTGAGGTCCTGGATGCTCCCTGTTGCTGTAGGTAAGCTTTTTATGTATGTGTTGTGTGTATGTATTGTGTTTTTAATTTTGTAATGTGTGTGAACGTGTGTGGTATGTTGTTTGCGAGTGTCATAATGTGTGTGTCGTGTTATTTGCGTTGCGACGTGAAGTTTGCGAGGGTCGCAGTTGCTGGCATGGAGCCAGCAACTGAGGCCCTCGCCCAGTGCCCTCGCTTTGCGAGGGCCGCGGCTCGCAACCCGCAGCTCGCAGCCCGCAAGCGTTAGCAACAACTCGCATGCTCACAACTATATATGTGATGTTCAGGGATCCTAAGTTTTAGACATTTTTCCCAACTCTTGTGTATATAAAACCCACACAGTGTTCCCTGGTGGTCCAGTAGTTAGGATGCGGTGCTTTCACATCTGTGACCTGGGTTTGATTCCAGTTAGGGAACCAAGAGGTCACACCACTTTGATGCCATGCAGGGTTGTGCCTGGCCAGATATTGGATGGGAGACCAGCTAGAAATAGGAGCTGCTATGGCCCACTGGAGAATGAACTGGCAACCCACTACAGTATCTCTGTCTGGAATACAAAGTGGATCATTATGGTGTGTTGAGGTCCATGAGGTTACGGAGGGTTGGACACAACTGAGCGACTCAAACACACACCTACATGTGTTACTAGGAAAAATTGGTTGCGGTCTCCTAGAGTTTGGGGCTGGCTCCTTGATTTTGACCAATTTTGTTATAAACTAAACATATATAATATAACGAAACAATGTAGTGTAACAAGTGTTCTTATCTGCTTAGGGGAACATTCGCAATCTTACTTTCATAGTTCCTCCTTTCTCACCTTACTTTCTCCAAGGGCAGAGCAAGAAAATGTCCTGTCATACTTGTACAGGGAACATATATGTGATAAGTTATAGAACAAGGTTAGCCGTCAGCTTCAGGCTGGTCATCCTGTCTAACGACATTGCTGCAATCATAATAGGCATTCCACACATAAGAAAATGCCTCGTAAAGCAAAAGATGCACTTTACTGTACTGAGACAAAATACAGGTCATATAAGAAAAGGTTTCTTACGTCTAGTAATGTACCAGCCTCTTCTGGCTCCTATTTTCTTTACATATTTACATTACGAACAAAGTTCAATGGCCCCTAGAAAACTATTACTAGCTCCTACAAAATAAATAAAACCTGGCTCAAAAGTTCAACAAAATATAGACCATCTCTGGTGATAAACATATTTAAACGGATCACCATGTTGTGCTTTTTAAAAATATACTATTCACAAAATAACTAAACTTTAAATTGTGCAACATATGTGTGTAAATAGGGGTTCAATCAATTTTAAAACTCGGTAAAGTGCATAAGTAAATCAAATAAAGAATGATATACTTATCAGACTATAACTATTGTTCTATATCTTCCAGTTTACATGTTTTAAGATTAATTTGTGTACAAATGAAATGATTTAGAAATAACACTAAGCAATATAACTGATTATATGGATGCCAAATACTACTTTCCTAAGACTATAGAGTATAAAAAAAAGCTGTTGCCCAGGGGGATTCAGTACTAGAAAATGAATGCTAGGAAATTTAGGTACAATTCTTAGCTCAAAAGTAACTCACACTTAAAAAAAAAATCTTTAGCAGATATCATGTCATATTTTGTTATTCTGGAATCTTTGATCTACTGACACTATATTACAGTAGAGATTTAAGTATGTGGAAGTGTAATTGGCTTCTATAGCACGTTCAGTCGTGTCCGACTCTCTGTGATCTCATGGACTGTAACACACCAGGCACATCTTTATGTCCATGGTCATGTTGATGCACTTGGTATTCATGGCAGAGATGTTGGAGTGGGTTGCCAGTTCCTTCTACAATGAACCACAGCATACAGCTCCTGGTATTCCTAGGTGGTCTCCCATCCAAGTACTGACCAGGCCCAACCCTGCTTAGCTTAAGGGTGGTGTGACCTCTTGGGTTCGATTACAGTCAGGGACCCAAGTCCCAGCAGTTAAAGCACCGAATCCTTACCACTGGACCATCAGCTTTATGTTAGACAGACCAAATTCATTAAACTTCACAAGGATATTGATGGCTTATTTCTATTAATTTAATTAGAAAAGAGCCATTCATGTCACAGTGAAGCTTAGTAAATTTTGGTCATAGATTGTTTGTAGCAATAATAGGGAAACACAGTAAAGATCCGCTAAAAGCATGTTGAAACACTTTTTAAAATACATGCATTTATTCATGGATTGCTACCGCAAATCTGCAACTAACCAGGTTGCAGGGGTGTAACCCCCATTCAAGTCAATGTAAAGGTTTTTGTTAGACTGCTTATATCACCAGTTCTTAAGTAACAGACCTAGAAATAGGTTTGGGACAAAATTTAGGTTTCTGCTCTCTTGCCTCTCCGTAATTTAAGCAATACAGACTAGTGATCTGCTCTGGCCATGGTGCTCCGTGTAGTGATAAAAACAAAAAACAAAAAACTCAACAAACCTGTCCGTGTAGGCATAAATTCTGGACTTACGAAAAACAGGTCAGCTATGGGATAACTGGTCAGTGCAGTGTAAACTGAGTCCAGGGGAAAGCTGCTATCAATCACATCATTCCACATAGAGAATACTCCAAGCAATCTGTTATTGGTCATTCAACAGCCAGAAGGCACAATAGATGTAAACATACATTTAAAAAACGTTAGATTTTTTTTTAGCTGTTATTAGTGTAATTAAAAAAAAATAGATAATTTTAACATACAATATGGGGCGCTTTCACACCCTGAAGCGCACTTGCAGTGAGGTAAATGGCCCTTTAACTTCTCAAAGTGTACTCTTTCATCTAATATCAGCTTATGTTTGCAGTTTGGCAGATCTTCCCATTGATTGCCATTTAACATAAGTAGGGCCATAATATGCAAATGGGATTATCGACACAGAGCCTGCATTTGTCAAATCTAATGCTCATCTATCCACAAGAAGCTCTGGCAACATGCCCCAAGTTAATACCATCCATCAATATGAAACAGCCACTTTCCTTATGCCAATATTCCCAACTAGAACTCAATGAATAAAAATAGAAATTAAATCAAAGCCACCATCCTGCTACATGCCACAAAGTCCCATATTAATACATTAAATCACTCACTTGATGAACAAATTAGATAATTGTTCTGCAAAGGAAGGACACAAGCGATTTAAAAAAAGATGATGATGCAAAATGTTATACTAATTCGGGATGTAGATTACAAATAATGTATAAAGCCGTGATTGATGCTGCGTTGAAAATGTAGACTTTAAAACAGGTTTCCAAGCACATTACAGCCTCAGATCCTATTTGATCATTGGCAAGGAAAGCAGATTCAACAAATCAATATCATTTTATGGTTTCAGGACTTTCATCTTGTTCTCTAAAAGAAAATCCTGAATTGCTCAGGAGGGAGGGAGGAAAAAAGGGATGAAAGAGTCTGCGCAGATAGCTCGGAGATATTCCTTCTGAATACTGAGCAGGTGAACATGCAGAGAGATCAGAGGCGAAACTTTCAGTGGCGACTGGATTTTAAAGGGGGAATAACAGCAGCCTACCAGTATTGTGCTACTTTGTTTGGCTATAACATTGGAAAGAATGAAAGGCTTCTGTATAAAAGAAAATTATATATATATATATATATATATATATATATATATATATATATATATATATATATATATATATATATATATATATATATATATATAATGGCTCAGCTTTCATGACTTAAAAAGGGACATGGAAGGTTTGAGGATTTTACTAGAAAAACAATATACCTGTGTATCCATTTGCTTTTATGTACTTTATTTTATTAAGACGTCTTTATAAGCTGTTGTTTTTACTGCATAAAATCAAACACCTTGGGTCTGCCATCTGCAGCTCACTAAGACACAGATCTGTAGTACTGGGTGTGCAGCGTCTCATTTTGAACCAAGCAACATTCTGCAACATACTGCTAAGACGTGATATCTGATAGGCTAGGACACTACACTGCACATCAAGCCCTACAGAGTCTGTACATGCTGCAGTGGGCAGATCCATACAGGGACTGTTTGTTTGATTTACACCGTAAAAACAGAGCTTATAAGACCATTACAGTAAGGTTGGTCTTTTGAAAAACTAGACTTGGCATAACATAGAATCAGTCTGTAATGTACTAATTTATATTTGCAATTACTTTACTGTGAGCAGTCAGTGTTTTTTTTGTGGGGGGGTGGGCACTGCAGACAATATCCGGGTGCCAGCGATCCACAGTTCCTATAATTATACTTCTATGTCTATCTATAACCCCTTAATAATCCCCTCACTAACATGACAGAATCATAAGTTTTATTTAAAAAAAAATGTAAAATGTTGTAGATTGATTAGATATCCATATGTCCTATTAAATGAACTTGCATTTTGGATTTCCATATTGCAAAATAAACAAAAATAAACATAAATTTATGAAAACTGTATTTTTTTATTTGTTTTGCAACAATATTTTGCAAATCATCCTACAATAAATATTGGGCTAAAGTGTGGTCCTTTCCTTTTTTAAATTCACAACCACACCGCCAGCAGCAGTGGTGGCGACCAACCGCTAGATGGCGCTGACGATATTTCAGTGCCGATGTCATAGGGTTAGGGTTAGGGTGAAGGTTATGGTTAGGGTAAACTTTTAAAGTTACAACATCTGCAAAATAATCGGCAGTGCTACAAAATATCGTCACTGCCATCTATCAGCTCCTTGCTGCAACTGCCGGCACAGTCATAAAAGGAAAAATCCTAAAGTGGTCCCTTAAGAGAATCATAAAAAGTAAGAACATTTCTAGAACTTATGTGGCATGAGCTTGCCTACTGAATAAGTTATATATTAAATACATAAATGTTTATACAAGTTTATAAATCCTGTTAAAATTATCTGTGGTATTAAAGGGACCTGGCACTCTTTTTTCTCATGCATTTAAAGGAGCTTGCTTTAAACATTACCAAAGCTGTGTTTTGCAAGAAAGTTTAAGCTTCATTAAAGCGAATAGAAAAATGCACAGAGCATACGTGCATCTGCAGATTTCACCAAATACCCTCTTATAGATACAATAAAATACAAATTATTTCAATATCCCTTTAAAAAAGTAAGATTATAAAGAGAGTATAATCCTTTAGTAATATTTTATAAGCGACATCCTATTTATTTTTCCATCTGCAAATGCCAAAATATTAGAAATAATAGACCACAGAATGTGTTTTTCTTTCTAAAGGTCAGTCTCTTTATACAGCAGTATAAAAAAGATTTTGAAGGGGACATTGGCAATGACATTTTCCCAAGGGAGATTTTTTTTTTTTTTTACAACAAAACAATTTATTAGACAATAAGAACTATAGCTTGCACAGACGTAAGTAAGGAACATATTATTCTGAGAAATGATTGTACAATATATCAGAAAACAACATATGCTATAAAATAACAGCTGCAGTCACAGCATTGCTGTCAGTGTGGTACCTTAGATGCAGATAAGTTACATAGCTAGTTGTTAAATACAGCAGAATCTCAGTTATCCGGCACGCATGGGAATTGGTAGATGCCGGATAAATGTAGTTTCTGGTTGCTGGAGAGTTACTATTAAAAGAGGCCTAGATTAGCCGCCCATTGGATGTTCTGCTAACTATATTTGTCAGTGAGGGTTGTTCTAACAGCAGCAGCTTTCACTCCTCACTTACACACAGGTACGTTCGGATGGAGGGTGCAGTGCTTAACCCGGGGAATGTAGCGCCAACACTGCTCTGGCTCAGTCATTGCAGAGGCGTACAATGGATGACATCTAGGTGCCTGTAGGCATTTTGTGGCATGACAACCTGGCTCCTGGCATTTGTTGAGCCCTGTACATTTTGCTTGAGAGTTCTGGTTAACGGAGAGTTTACTGTAACAAGAAATGTTTTTTTTTTTTTTTTAAACACAATAACTTTTCTCAATATTTAACAAAGTAATCTGCTATGCCAGGGGTTAATACATTTATCTGTAGCAACCAGACAGATTAGTTAGGAGCCAGGCTAAGGAACTTGGCAAGCTCTGTGCTATGCTATACTGAAGTATAGAATGTAGAATTAAAAATAATGTAAGTATCCAGGTACCTCTGTACCATTTGTTTATCCATTTTTATGTCCATATGATGTATAGTCCACTTGATCCATGAATAAAGCTCAGAGACCACTGGTGGTCTGCGAACCACAGTTTGCGAATCTAGGTTATTGATCAAATTATTATGTCTCCCCACCGTAGAAGAATTCTCTAAAACATCTCTTAAATTAGCTTCTTTTAAACATTGGTTACATTGTACATGAGTGGCCAATATCCTATAAATGTTCAAACTCATTAGCATTTTATTGTAGCTAAGAATTTGTCCCAGTCTTTTTGATATAATAAAAACTCACAACACTCCATTGAAATAATCATAATAAGCCTACATGGTTACAAAATCACTCTAAGTGTGTCTACACCAGTTGGAGCCAATCCTCCCAGTCTGCAAACAGGAGTAGGATTATATGTAAAATGCTGCAGATTTGTTTATATAAATATAAATGGATTTTCAGATTTAAACTGACCAGCAAATTATTTCATACATTAAAACTTTAATATTAATACTATTCCTTTATGAAAATATATTATACGTATGTTATTCTAGTTATGGGTATGACCAACCAGGCAAGAAGAGTACCAACCAATGTGACACAGATAGCACTAGATGAGTTAATTATTTGGCCCGGATTTTGGGACAATTTGTGTGATTTGGAGTTGCTTTTACTTAAAAGGTATATGGAAGTTTCCCTGTTTTCACCTTTTTCTATTCTAGCATATGTTGTCTATATCAGAAACACACATTACATTGATTTATTCTATACACACACAGATTTATTTTATTTAAAAAAAAATGGTTTCCACACCACCCACCTTGTACTTACCAATAGAAAAAACTGCATTCAAGTTTGTTTTTTAATCCTATATGAACCTTCCAGCCAGTAGCAGCACAGGGCAGAGATCCAGAGCAGCACTACCTAAGATGCTAGTGTGTGATGGGAACAAAATACTACAAATCCCTTGATGCTTTGCTGCAGAGACTAAATCCCCATACTGCTACAATGTTGTAGCTGCCTCTGATTGGTCACAACAAACTATGAATTTTATGCTAATTTTGCTTGAGTTTTCAGAAGCGTTCCTTCTCAAAATCAACTGCCAGAAAACGGAATAAATTTTGCACACTTTAGGGTAAGTTTAGGGGATTTTTTTAATGCAAAAAATGTTTGCATGTACTACTGATTCTCCTCTATCAGATGGATTCATAATCCATGAAACTTCCAAATACCTTTAAGGAACAATATGTGTTGCAGGTAAGTTTGCAGTACAATGAATTATATCTGTGCATTTGCATTATATAAACCTACTAGCTTCTCACTGCAATACTGCCTGGCGAAAGGTAAGAGTAAGGTACCTAGCAGACAACATTTCAGTGATCATCTGAGAAATGCACTTATACCGGTGACTCAGCACTCCTGGCATCCAAGGCCTTTTCTGCAGGCCTAAGCCAGGCTATGGATCCATAGTATAAACAGTAATTTATCTAATTAGAGTTGTTACTCTGCATTTTCTGAATGACTTTTCTTGAAAACAATACACTCACAGCTCCAGGGCATAATTTGCAATTACTGGTTATGATAAGATACAGATAGCCTTTCTGATTCACCCACTAAAGATTTACTCACTAGTAAAATCTTGCAGACGTCAACGTAATTTTAAGGTAGAAAAACATTCAACTAATAAAATACTTGTGATTACCTATAATGTATACCATATTTGTAACCTCAGCGATGTCACTATGCTTTCTTTACCCATTACAAGCTGTCCAGGAGGTAGCCATAACAGTATTTGTGTAAAACAAGTTGTATAAGCACAGAGAACTATTCAGTATACCGTTTTTCTAAATGAACTCTTAGGACTTGGTACTCACATATTTGTCTTGTATAGATTTAAAAGAGCTGAATTTTTTAGGTTTTCTTTGTGCTTGCATGAAAAAAATAGTTCCTTGCAAAAATGGAAGCTTTGATTCCTCTGCAGACTATCAGCCAATTGAATAGGGCTTTATATAAGCACAGGGCATATTTTTTTACTGAAGTTTTTAGTTAGTGAACTTCTATCCCAAAGCAAGGTCTTCACTAACTGAAAACTTCTGTAAACTAAATATGCTATGTGCTTAGATAGAGTCCTATTCAATTGGCTGAATCACAATTTACTAAGGCTGTATATTTGCAAAGATAATAGGACCCCATTTTGGCAAACTCTAATTAATGCGTGTCTAAGTACTGCATCCCGTTCTTTATTGGCCTCCTCATTACTCCATCTGTATCCATTCCTATCCACAATGAACACCTTTGCTAGACCTAATAATCCACATCTGCAGCAATTCTTTACAAGTCTTTCCACTGGAGACCCCATATCTTCCCAAATAGTTTAAAATCCTCGGCTCCACCATATAGCAATAGGTTTCCAAACACTCCCCCAACCCTCTCCTCATTAATTTGCTCATGACCTTATACTTTCCTCTTGTTACTGCCTGTCACTCCAACCTCCAGGATTTTATGTTGCTGTGGAACTCCTTGCCTTATCACCTTGCTTCAAAAACGCACTAAAAAATCATATCCGTTTAAGACGCTCATGACCAACAGCCTTACATGCACAGTCTGCATACCCTACCTAGTTCCTTACACAAATACAATCTACATTATAACATACAGCCACCTCCATTTGGCTGCAGCCTATTGCCTTGGTCAATGCCATCACACATCTGTCAACCTCTTAAATAGTGCTATGGAAAATGCTGGTGCTTTATCTACATCAGACAAAAATAGTTGCATGTCCCTTTAAATTGTTCAGAAATACTGTGCTCTGGATTATAATAATGCAGCATTAAAAGGGTGAAGGTGTAATCATTTACCTGAAGGCAAGTCATTCAAACACATAGCCCACATTCCTGATGCTTGCCAGGTAATCTGCATGAGCTTCTGCTGCCATCTAGGAAGTTAATTCACAGCAAAGCATTTTCCACAACTGCCAGCAAGGATGGCTGCAGGGGGGGGGGGGGGGGGGGGGGGGGGACACATGGGATATATAAAAGGGAGGTATGAAAAGGGGAAGAGGAATAATACGATTATGAAAAATTCCTTTATCTTTGCTCTGTAATCACCGCCGCTTAGTTAAATACAATATAAATATGTACATTGTGCTCTGCATTATAATCCTCACCTGAAATGGTAACGTATTTAACTCCACTGCTTTATGGCCTATATTATTATTTAATTCAGATGTTACACAACATGACATCAATTCACACTGCATATACATGCTGCAAATGTGCCTTCATCTTCATTCATTCATATAGATGAACATTTTGTTACATGCCACTGGCAATTAAGTGGGTATGGCACTAACCTCTGTGGAATTTGGGGTTTCTAACCATAAATCAAAACTGGAAGAATATCATTTTGAATTTATGAGGCAACCTGGAAATTTCCATCTACTGTACTTTGTCTATTTTTTATTTTAGCGTAATTTCTGATTCTCCGTGACCACGCCAGGACATCTTGATGTCCATGGTCAAGCTGATGCACTTGGTATTCATGGCAGAGATGCTGGAGTGGGTTGCCAGTTGATTCTCCAGTCGGGCCACAGCATACAGCTCCTGGTATTCCTAGGTGGTCTCCCATCTAAGTACTGACCAGACCCAACCCTGCTCAGCTTCAGGGTGATGTGACTTCTTGTTTCCCTGACTTGGAGTCAAACCCAGGTGGAAATCGGAGGAAGTACAGAGTTTTGGGGTGTATTTGGTGGGTGAAGGGGTTGTGTGTTGCATATATAGCCATGTATAATCCATTTCCTGGCTCCTAAACATTTTTGACTGGCTCCCAAGTTTCAGACAAATTAGCCACCACAACTTTAAGAGGTTAGGCATATGGCTATGGTTGACCCTTCATTGCACCACACCCAGTGGACCATTTTCCTTGCCTCAAGATCCCAATGAACTTATTATGGTTTAACAAGACAGCATAGGACCATTATAGAGCATTACGAGAGACAGATTTTGTAGTTACATAAGTACTATTACCATACTTCTCATCAGATCATTGATAATTTTTCGGCGCTAGATGGGTTAGAAGCCAAGAAGGTTAGAATCCATCTCGTAGAGATGCATTATACTTTGGAAAAATATTTAGAATGACAGCGGTAGAAGGTTTTACAGGCCCTGGCTCCCAGGAAGTTTTCAACCCTGCAAAGGGCAGACCTATGCAGGGTCTGTTTGGAAAGGTAGTAAAAACAGAGCTTTTTAGCAGTTTTTCATATAATCAAGGTTAAATAAGCAAAAACAAGTCATTTATTTTAATATTAAAAACATTATTAAGCAGGCAATGCTGAAATTAAAAATGGTCAGAGTAAGTCTTGGGGTTTGCAAGGGAATTTTATCATTAACGTTATTTCACAAGGGAATTTTATCATTAACGTTATTTCACTTAAAGGTCACTTTTTAAATGCCATGCAAAGGCCTAAACATGCTCAGATTACAATCTAAAGGTGCCCATGTTAATAAAGAAGGGTCCCCTTACCAATGGAATTAACCAGTTAGTATCCCTTTTCAGCCTTGCCTAATTGAGGTTTCACACATGGTATGATTTAAAACTATTGGTAATGATTATTTTATATAAATTAAAGATTAGTCATAAAGAACCATTGTAGTTTGGTAAAAACTTCAAATGCTTGTGGAGTATGGATCTCAATAACAACATTAAAGCATTTGAGAGAAAATCTTACATTTAGATGACTGATGGTGTCATGGGTGGAGCCGTCTTAGGGCCTCATTCAAATACGATTTGGCCAATTGTATAGGGCTCTATATAAGCACAGAGCATATTTTTTACATAAGTTTTTAGTTAGTGAACTTCTATCCAAAAGCAAGGTCTTCACTAACTAAAAACTTCTGTAAAAAAATGCTCTGTGCTTATAGAGAGCCCTATTCAATTGGCAAATCACATTTGAATGAGGCCCTTAGACAGGTAGTAGGCCTATTCTATGGGACCTTACTCAACCACTGAATACTACTGTGAAGAGTATTTGAAGAGGTTTGTTATTAACAGGCAGTTAATACAGATGTTATCTGCATGTATTGTTCCTTCCAGGTTTCTAATTTCTTTACAAAGACAAAATGACCATCATCATTAAAGCAGAATTGAATATAATGGTCTGTTATTAATTATTGTAAACACAGTTGGTCTATTATCTTCAAAAGAGCAACCTACAAATATTACCCTGTAGCAGTCCTAACAGCTTAGACAGCGTCTTGAGACTGAGCAAGCCCAGTCTTTTCGTTTTGCTATGGAGCAATATTGAAAAGAATACATTCAGAGCCACAGTGGTTAATCAGCAATTGTTGGCAATAAGATATACAATAATTAGAATCTCGATACATTCGGCATATCATAAACAGTTGTCGGTCCCATACTCTTATAGTAGCGCAGCACAAGGCAGCAGCAGTGGCGGTGAGCATCTGCTAGATGGCGCTGCTGATATTCAGCTGCTATATCATAGAGTCAAGGCTTAGGTAAACGGTTAGGTTGAGGGCTAGGGTTAGGCTAACATTATAAGCTTAGAACTTCTCTCACATATCGGCAGCTCTGCAAAGTATTGGCAGCGCCATCTAGCGGTTGGAGGCCGCACTGCAGAGACGGACCTGTCCCGACACCATAACAGGATAGATCCCAGTTGACTTTTCTTATATAATTTGAAATTTCTAAGGCTGCCAAAAAACATATTTACATCTTGATGGCATATATTAACCAAGATGCTGACCCACTAATCCTCAGGAAAGCTTTATCCATATACTTGGCATCCATGAATTCCCAAAGCATCCAGTTGGGAACATATGTTAAAATATCAAAACTCTGTACCTAAACTGTTCAAAATTTACTTTTGATCCAATTACTTAAAAAAAAGTATCATATTTACAGTATGTTCCTATAAAGAGACAATATGATTAGTTGGAAAATGTTTATATATTAAAGTTGAAAACAAATACATAAATCCATCCCTTCATTTTTTAACTAATGTATTCAATGTTGCTTTAATGACAGCAGACTTCTTAGCTTTGTCTCTAAAAGGATTAGAAACCAGGGAGGAACTGTGGAAGAGAGAAGATCCCTATCCAGTTCTGTAGAAAAACTGCGACTGTGAATTGGCAACTGAACTAAATATAAGATTAAATCCGAGTGGGATAAACTTCCCACTCAAGTTACAGACAGACAAACGCGCAAAATAAAATCCCCCATAACATGAAGAGTCTGCTAAATGTATGGTTTTGTTTAAAAATGTGTTTTCCCTAATGGTTAATAATGTTGTTGGCTTGTTACATACTACGCACGCCTGTGAAGTTTTTTTTTAACCAGACTGCTCCTTTAAATTCCTCAAAGTACGGTAAATGTGAGGAAAATGGAGAGATGCGGTACTATATATGTCTGGAATACACCACAAATGAAAGGAAGTCTCTCTTCACAACATATCATCAGCTGATAGCACACAACTAAAGTGACATAGTATAATTTATAACTATAGTTAATAAAGAGTACGTTATCAATTGAATGCTATTAAAAAAATGCATTTTTATACAGTATACCAACACTACAAAAATTAGCCAGTTTAATTTGATATGGCCGACAATAAAGTACAGTTATAAGCCCTGTGGTGGACCTTACGTAGGCTGTTTAATGCATCACCCTTCCCAACACCAAGTAATCGTCCATAACTTCTCCAATCTAGGCACGTAGTTCAATTATGCCATAGGCCTCAGGTGGGCTTTTGGGACTCTTATGTGGAGACCTCACTCACTGGTCCATTCTTATACTCGGCGAACCAATCACTGACTGCCATGCATGGCCACTCAGAGTGGTGGAGGGAAAATTAAAATTGTGCAGTTGTTGTCTTTACTGCTCCCAATTGCTCGTAGCCCTAAAGATCCATCCAAACCCCAATAAAGTTGTTCCTGCCTTTGGTTATATCTATTGTATGTTATTACTGAATATATATATATATATATATATAATATATATATATATATATATATATAAAAATCAATAAAAAAAATAATCGTCATATCTTAACTCACCATAAAGTAGTCAATGACGCTTGGGTGCAATCAGCCCCACACTGCCTACTGTTTTCCGCTTCCAATAATGGACAAATTTAGAGGGCAAGGTGTTATCTTTGAGAACTAAAGCTGTGTCAACTTATTCTCATTTTTTCCATGCTATATTGTAGACAAATGGGAATGCCAAATTGGATTGTGGCATACCTAGCATCAGTGGCCACCAAAGATGACATGGACACTTCTTTGTGTTGACCCCAAAGGGAGTGTAAATTTGTGAGTGTCTGTTCTCTATTCAAAATACCATTTCCAATCTGTAATTACATCTACCCTCAGCAGTTAGGTTAACAATAAACGTTCAGTACTGTCCAAGCTGTACAGGTGGTATCTAAACATTTTCACCAACAAAAAAAAAGAAAGGGAAGAAGAAGAATCTCCTCGACATAATAAAAGTAAATGAAGATGAAATTAAGAGACTTCACAGTCAATGAATAACACCAAATTAACAATGTGAGTGATGGAACAGGTGCACCCTGAAAATAAAATCAGTGTATAGAACCAGTCTTTAAACGTGTAATGATCACAATTGAACCCCACTTGAGGATTGTCCATCCTTATCACGCACCACTCTCAGACCCTTACAGTCCTGCTTGTCTGAGCATCAGTGGCCACCAGAGATCACATAGAGTGTCCATGTCATTTCTGGTGGCCACTGATGCTCCGACATATTGATAATTGATAGAATCACTGTATTAAACTGAAAATGTTTTTCTACAAGTGTTTCTTAATGGAAGTTAAAATACATACAAAAAATACCAATGATGTCCACATACATATATACAGGGTGTGACCGCATAATTTAATTTTCAACATTTTTTTTAGGTGTCCCCTTATATCTACCCAACGTATTAGTAAACTAGTTCTCACATAATTATTAGAGCACGGATAGCAGTCTTACCCTCTCTGCCCAACATCATGCTGTACCATAGAAGAGTGTGCGCCATACTGTCGTATTAACCGGATCACCTACCAAAAACCCAATGCACCAGGTTTGACATTGAGATTTTAGCTGAATCACTAAGTTTCAATGTACAAAGCAATGCCGAATATATATCAAACAATTCATTTATTTAACTTGTTAATGATTGCACTGTGAGTATCTCTTTTCCAGTAATGTTGTGGTCCTGTTATATTAGAAGTTTGGTTCTGTGGCTTGCAGAGAAAGCTACTCAGTCTTACTTCCCTTATCTAAATATTTATAATCTGGTGCTTGGAAATTTCAGTGTTTTAAATGATCTCAGTGTGAGCTTACTTGGAAAGTATCCAGATATGCATATTATACTCTCCACTACTCCAACATGAGGCCTGTGATGTGGAGAAAGGAGTACCGAAGCAGAGTGGAAACCATGGTCTACTAATATCTGCTAGATTTAAGGATGAAACATCCACTGAGGTGTATTATAGTCACAATTAAAACCATGATAGCTATTTAACCGTATCATATACATTCCAAAATAAGTTAAGATTATTTTAAAATGAGGGGAAAAAAAAGCTAAAGTTGTAGACAAAATGGAAGAAACATGCGTTGACTGAAGAAGAACATTCCAACATATTTTTTGCATGAGATCAATACCATGTAGTAAAAAATAACCATTGAAAAGCTATGTTTAACTTTATGGACATAGCATAGTCGCAAGACATTGTAGAACAAGGGGTTAACAAAGTGCTGACAATTCAAACTGAGCTCCAACTTTGTTTAACTTGGTAAAGTTTCCTAATTTCTAAACCATAAAAAACCCCTTTTTTCAGAAACACGAAGTGAAATCAATAATTTCTTCTATAATGTGCTTACAGCAGCCCTTTTCCACCATTGTGTAAATCAGCGAATGAGAACATGGATCCCCCCCACCCTATTGTACATCTCTGAATAATCTGCTCGAGCCGTATAATTAAAATACCGCCAATCTCAGCCCATTCATGTGAAACACAAAGGGTTAAAATGAGGATGTGTCACATTCCTCCTCCTAACAAGCTGGGCGTATAGTAGCACATTTCCAAAAGGGAAATCAGACTATAGATCTGTTGGATCTGCAATCTCAGTCAGATTTGAGCCCTCAGAGAGACCTTTAGAGCCCGCTCTGGCAGATCTATCCCTGCCAGTCACCGACATCACCCTTGGACCCTCACTCCCAGTGTGACATCATGTTTACGAAGCCCATTTAGTTTCCTGTGTCACGTCACCCACCCACTTCAGAGTCCAAGTACACTCCTTTCCAGAATACCGTTCTCTCTGTTTTCCTGAAGTAACAATTTAGAACTCCAGAAAGCTTTTATTTCAGCCACTAAAGAGGTCCACCATCTGTATCTGAATGTATAAAATGTGTTATTATCCCTAGTAATAAATATAGCACGGAGGACAATGCTGGTACTTTATAAATAAAGAGTAATTATAATGATATAAAAAGAACTGATTGATAAATTTCAGTTTATACACATATTTCAGGTTCAT